>JTDE01003078.1:1667-23790 GCA_014338405.1 Paragonimus skrjabini miyazakii | reverse complement strand
CGACTGTTCAGTTTCTCCATCCTGAAAAGCTTTTTTCTGGCACGACCTTGAACCTGAGGCCAACGTTAATCTTGTGAAGCAAAAATTGATGTAACTACTCAGCATTTTTTTCGAACATTAAAAATTTGATAACTATCGTTTAAGAAGCAAATGAGCTAAATGCTTCTTTATAAACCAACATTTTTTTCTATTATTATATCCGTTTCGCAATTTTATTTCCATAATTGGTGTATTGTACAATTAACAATTTTGAGTACGGTATGCGTTTCACGTTACCATATGTATACTGATCACGCTTGTCTGATCCTGTTTCTCACAGATTGGTTGAGAAATATACCATTATTATTATTACTATTATTAGATGGCCCCAGAATGATACTTCTTGCTTTAAGAGCACGCATTTTGTAGGCTTCAATTTCAGGTCCGCCATCCGGAGACTTTCGAATACATTTTTCAGTTGGGAATTGCGCTCTTCTATTATGGGGGCGTGAACAATGATGTCGTCAAGGTAGATTGAACATTGACCTGATATTAAATCATGCAACACTGTCTGCATTAATCGGTGAAAAGTAGAAGGCGCGTTAGCCAGACCGAACGGTATTGTTGCAAATTTATACGACCCGCATGGAATAATAAATGCCGTCTTTTGACGATCTGCGGAGCGGATTTCAACCTGCCAGTACCCCGAAGATATGTCAAGCGTGGAGAACCACTTTGCGCCATTTAAAGCATCGAGTGTTGTATATTTGCGTGGCAGAGGACATGAATCTTTCTTTTTTACAGCAGTCAGACGTCATATCTAACACATAACCGTAAGATCCCGTCCTTCTTTTAATCAGCACGATGGGGGATGCCCAGGCAGAAGTCGATGGGCGTATAACTCTCTTGTTGAGAATGTCTTGAATCCTGGTATTCAGTTGCGACTGATAGTGAACAGGACCTCTTCTGGCGGGTTGTCGAAGAGAGTGGTGGCCGCTTGTATCAGTTTCGTGCTGTACAAGTCCAGTGCGCCCAGGTTCCTCACTACGGTACTGGAACACGTCGGGGAAGCTACGTATGAGGGTTGTTAGCATGAGTCTTTCAGAATAAGGCAAAGCCGTCCTAGTTAGTAATGGTTGTATCAAATGCGATTCCAGTCCGTCTAGGTTATCGGAAGCTTCTAGTACGTTTACCGTTTAAGGCCTGCCTTTCGCTCGGGTGTTCTTGGCATTATAACGAAAGCAAATTTTCTGTGAGGCTGTGTCGATCTTATTGCAGTACCGTCGTAGAAAATCCATTTCTAAAACCGCGCTCCATGGCAGGTGGCTGCTTACTGCAAACTGGTGTCGAGTTGTTAAATTAGCCAACTGTACTGTGGCCGCTACTTGCGGGCCCGTCTTTAAGGTGGTGCCGTTTGCCGTTAATATTTTATGGCGGTACTCAGGCTGCACTATTTTACAAATAAGTTGGGCTGCCACGGCCGAGTTCAGAATAGAACACCAGGCACCAGTATCAGTCAAAAGGCAGGTAGCCTCATTGTCTAACCTACCGTTCACAGATAGTGGCTTTTCTACGTCAGCGTTGACGAGACAGATAACAGAAGGTATAGATGCACACGACAAAAGCGACCTACCTCGTGCTACTCGGCTCGCTGCCGGAGGCGGATTCCGCCCACATTTCTGCGTGATGGAACCAAATCCCTTACAGTAGATGCAAATACTCACTGGGGAACTTGACTGGGGAAATTTCTGGGCGGCAAAACACATGGGTTCTGTTACCAAAGAGATGTCGTGCACCGACTCTTGCTCCGCCTCAAATGCGCGCGCCTTTTCAACTGCCTCTAACAGCGACGACGCAGTTTTGCGCAGGAATTTTCCATGTAACTCCTGATTAGACAATCCGAGACAAAAACGGTCACAATTCTGACAATCTCTTTTCCCCGGGGATGATTGCGGAAGCGCCTTCAGAGCTAGCTCCCGCAAGTCACGAAGGAACGAATCCATCGATTCCAACGGTTGTTGGCGCCTGGCATGGAAACTTTTCGCGATAAACAGGTGCCAATTCCGTGCGTTCGAACAGTCCTTGAAGGGTTTCCCATATGACTTCCGGTGGCGAATCTGGAGCCGCACCAGACGCACGAAATTGCTTCACAGCTGCATCACCGAAAAAGCTAAGGATGCAAAAGCTGTGAGGCCTGTAGTTCACCGCTGATGAGTAAATCCTGACTTTAAAAGCCCAGTCACCAAAGTCGTCATCGGGAATGTAAAGGGGAGGCTGGCGTGGCGAAGGTTTAACTTCACAGAATAACTCGTTCATTTCGATGGCAGAATCCGTCAATAACGGAGGTGAAGTGAAATTCAGTTTCACATTCAGCCCACCTCTGACCCCAATTGTTACTGGACGACTAAAGTATACAAAGGACAGCGATCACGGACAGTCTCGACACAATCCAAGACCAGAGAAAAGAAGTAACGAACAATTACAATCAGTGTATTGGTGACACAGAGACGAGACGGCGAGCCACACAACGCTAATTGCAACACAATCAAGGTCCCAACAACCAAGGGTTTTCAAATTGTTCAAACAAGTAAGTCCAGGAGGAATCAACTCTCAGAGTTTTAGGGATGTTCATATCGTGTGAGACACGTTAAATAATACGTAGGCGGACCATTTGAAACAGGTAACAAAGGAGAGAACGTCAGCGGAAAGTATAAATCGCGCGCGAAATTGAGTTGATTGAAGGACACACACTAGAGCTAATATAGAAAGTTAATTTCGCAAGGAAAAGCCTCAATGGGATTAGAATTGTGCCCTCATTATGCACAAATGTAGGAACGATCGTCATAAAAATTATCTCCGTTAAATCTCGAAAAGTGGGTGATTCTTTGAGGAAAGGGACACACAAATTAACGGCAGACACACGACTGTGAAGTAACGTCCACACGGATTTAAAACAACAAGTATTCTTGAAAGTACTTTCAATTCCTAATAACATGACCATTCGTTCAACCGCTGCGAGTTCAATGAGATGTACTTAGGCAACCGGTAGACAGGTAATCGAATGAAGAAACAGCTCAGGCTGCAGCGATCCTAAGGCACCATATCTAATCCTGAATCTCGTAGCCAAAGGAAAACGGAACTAAACAAACGTTGGATAGATAAAAATCCCTTGAAGGGCAATTATTTCAGCCGTATTATCAACCGCAAACTTCAGAATGCTTCGAGAAAGTGTTGTGTCCACAATTCATAAATATTTCATAATTCATTTTTCTACATTTTTATAGGCCGTTCAGTTACTTTCATCTATACACTTGTTTGAAACCATCAGCATCACTTTTTGAACCAAATCGTCAACACAAGTAAATGGAATTTACCGCGCATCGTCCCTGTCTTCTTCATTCGTGCGGATTTTGGGACTGTTAAAGTTATTGGACGGTAGAATATTTTAGCTTTGCGTATCAGCTGATCTGTTAACGCTCAACGTTCATCATTCGCATGTGGAATTATCTGTCGTCTAACAATCTCATCTCTGGCGCTGTCCTTCTCTCTAGTGGTGGTCTGTTCAATCCAGCGGGCCATGACTTATCTGTGAGTCGTTCCTATTCTACTGATATGTTTTCCGTTTAAATTGTCCTCTTACCTTTTAGGCCTATCCGTTACCGTTACAACTCTTCTATGATATTACTAGATTTTGGTCATTTCTGTCATTTGATTGATTACTCCAATACAGAATGTCTGGCCGCCTTTGCACAAATAATGTGGCCAAAATAGGGATACATATGAAAATCGGCTCGAGGTCCGTGGTTAAATTACTCTTAGTTGAAGAACGATAACAAAGGTCTACCCTTCCACTCACGAAGATTCAGCCGACACACTTTTTTTACTAGTAGTGCAGACAGAACTATATTATGTTCAAACGATCCTGCAATAAATAATGAATTGCTCGTCATTGATTTGAATTCACAGCAAATTACGCGTAATTCGACAGCTCAATAAACGCTTCTCCCAGTGTCCAACGGTAGGAAAGAACATTTATCTACGCAACGATTGATGTAAAGAAGCTCATTAGAACTGGATTCAGTAGGACGCTGATTGATTAAATATATATAGGGAAATTAAGTCCCTCACCATGAATATGAAAAGTTGTCAAAAGCTGAGACACGAATACGCCCGTAAAACAAGATGGGCAACTAGACACCGCTCAGTAACGGGAGACTTGTAGCGGAACTCTTAACTGTGATAGCTTGAGTACCCACTTTCAAATAACAATATCTCAGTTATAGTAAACGAAAAGGTTAAATCAAATAATTTGGATCTTTATTGGTGGGATCGGTGCACAAACCTAATTCAGCGGTGCTCGTCCGGGCCGTGTCCAGTCCAATTCAGTTGTGTTGTTCCTTGTTCCAATCCGAGTCCAGCCGCGTTATGCATGCCTGTGTATTGACCGCACTGAATCACATCCAGTTGGAGCGTTCCAATTGGCTGAGTGTGAAGGGGGTTACAGCGTGAAGTCCGATGCGGAAAAAGGTTTTCAGGCCGATGGATGTGTGGGCGTGTATGCACAACTTGGGACAGTGAGCGTCACTCAGACTTAGGCTTGTCACGTGATGGGCCGCGTGAGAGGGCGAGACGACGACTACAGACCACAAAAAGGAATTGTGCTCATCTGAACAAGTGATCACCGGTTGAGTTAGAGCCAACTGTCTGTTCGCGGATCAAGGAATGATGGGAGTCATGAGTTACTCAAAAAAAATATGTAAGTTGAATGTCTTGTTTTAGCATCTAGAATTTTGCAGGGTCAGAATTGATTACCAGTGAAGAAAATGGCAGCAGCAGATGCAGTAGGAATAAAAATCGATAGTGCTCTTTTTTGAGGAAGGCGATAAAATACAGGGCGATTCTACAGTATGATTGACTCGAACGCAACAATATCAATGGTACTCCAAAATACCTCAATAAAATATGCAAATATCAATAACAGATTACACATACCCCGATGTGAGCAAGAAATCCGGCAAGTGTGTAGTTCACCGGTGTCGTGCTTCAAGACCGAAACGGGTTGAGAACAGCCACTTAGACTCGAAAAGCGATTTTTCAAATTTTTCGTGAAGTATCAAGATGCACATTACGGGACAAACATGTAGATCTTTTCGGGTATAATAGTTGTGTTGCAATGAGGAAAATCGGCTACACCTGAAAATGATTCATATTCTCAATTTTGTTGAGAAAACTGTCCTGCCTTTCTTTCGATAAACGCATCACGTTGGCTTTCGTAATCGATTATGCGTTCTGAAAATGCTGCCATCGGATATATTTATGGCAAACTGCGTATCCTTGTCTTGTAGAAACGTTCAATTGTGCGTGGTTTGGGAGATATGATCGAAATTGTAATTTTCGACCACGTTGCGTTTGCATTGCATTGTACACTAAATATCAAATTAGGTTCAGACGAAATCTACGTAACTGCTTGTATTTGGATCGTTAATGAGGTTGATATTTTTCAACCTTAACAAAAAATATAAAATATACCCATAACTGTCAGTGAAGTCTGCAGCTGCCGCAAGCACAGGCCAACATTTATCAGAATCATGGGCGTCCATGACATGGAGACTGAGGAGCCTCAGCTGAAATGGTACAAGTAAGAATCAGTGTTTCCGTCGAAGAAATAACGAAAATCAAAGTTGGTCATGATTCGTCAGATAAGTGATCATTGACTTGCGTACACCTGGCAAGCTGCATTCAAGCATATTCAACAAGCTATAGACAAAGCAGTACGCACGTTGTTAGTGACAGAGTGGGACGTGCTGCCCATGCTAACACCATACCGTAGGTGGAAAGGCATCAAAGGAGTGTTTATGGTGCTCATGGACCAAACTGCACACCTGATACCTAGAAAAGCTCGAAATTGTCCGCCACAGTGGAGACAAACGGTAGGTAGAACGCTTACCAGGAGAAAAAATTGTTGCAATTAATCCAAAAATACGAAAGCCATCGTAATTTTCTGAGGTAAAAAGCTTGCATAAATGCTACCTGCAAGTCCCAGCGCCCAGGAAAATACCGCTTTGGAACAGACTTTGCCCGCATAGCGAAAGCAGTTCCAAAGCATTTTTACACGTATGTCTAATCCAAAGTAACTTACAGACTAGAAGTAGAAGTTCTGTTGACCAAATAAAGTAAACCAACAAATGACGAAACAGGTAATACCAGTATCTTTCGTGAATTTTCCCATGGGGTTCACAGGATGGACGATGGGAAAAAGATCCTACCAAAAGTGGTAGAGATCATACCTCACGGCAAAATGGACAGTATACTTCTCACGGAGGAAGAGGTTGGGAAGTTCCTGGGCTGCATGGAGCCCCCAAATTCCGCAGGAGATGATGGCATCTATCCGGGCTTAGTTAAGCAACTGGTTTGAGCTCTTCAGCGTCCACTATAGCAGTTGTTTACGACTTCCTTCAGAGAGGTGCGCAGCCACGGTAGTAGCCATTCACAAGGCTCGTCAGACAAACAAAACAATTACAGACCAGTGAGCCTGACCAGTATACTTTGAAAATGCCTGGAACGGCTAATTACGGAAAAGGTTTCTACATCTCTTGTTGAAAACGGTCTTTTTAGCACTGCACAACACGGTTTCCAGAAAGGGAAATCTGGCCTATTCAACCTTTTGTATTTCATGGATGAGGTCTCTTGACGGTTGGACGAAGGCAGGAAATCGATGTGTGTCATTTGGATTTTAGCACAGCCTTCGATTCTGCAAATCACCGTTATCTCATCCACAGACTGGAGTGGTTTGGCATATCTAAATAAATGGTTGACTGGGTTGAGGATTTCTTACGTAAAGAAACATCCAAACTGCAGGTTGGAAGCGGATTCGTTGAGGTAGGCACAGCCCAAAGTGGTGTCTTTCAGGGATCCGGTTTGAATTCTCTCTGGTAACTACTGTTCGTGAGTGACCTACTGGATGGGCTAAATAATTCATGCTTCGTGTTTGCAGATGACGTTGAAGTAGCAGGATCAATAAACCGAGCTGCCCTGATGCAGGATGTCAGGACAGTAACGGAGTGGTCTCTTGAGTGAGACCTTCCACTGAATGCCGCCAAGTACTGAATAGTAACTGGATGCTGTGAGCCCCTTGAAATACCCGGTTCCCAGGGTCCAGTCAATACTGAGTGCGCAGAAAAGGCCCCAGGCCTGGTAGCATTGATCAAAAACGACTCCAAGCCCTCAGCTCAACATGCAGTGGCTGCATACAGAGCACGTAGTAAGCTGTTTAGATTAAGGAGAGTTATCAAACAGGTAACCGGAAGCATTTCTGCCGCTATAGAGAGTCATAGTTCGGCCTCATCTGGATCAATGCTAGCAGTTGCGGGCGAGCTACCTACGTAAAGATATCCAGTACCTTGGGAGTGTGCAACAACTCGCAACTCGAATGATAATAGGATTTGAGGGCAAACCCCATCATGGCCGAGTAAAAGAGCTCGGGTTGCACTCCATAGGTAGGGGAGGGTTGGAGGTGCTCCTGTCGAGACCTTCAGAATTTTGAAAGGCATAACTGGCGTAAAGACCACAGATTTGATCGCAAAAGTGAGTCAAGAAGCCACCACCGAGAGTCATAGTCTCCGACTGAAGAAAAGTAGGGCTCGTTTAGACTTGCGAGCAAACCTCTTCAACCACCGGATAGTGTATGCGTAGAACAAGCTCCCAGGTGAAGTAGTTTCTAGCGATACAGGGACCTTCAAAATGCGGCTGGATAGAGTAAGACAGGAGATCTTTCCAAATCTTACTTAGTATAACGGACAAGACTTGGCAGGTGGTGGTAGCATGGAGGGGTGTGGAAGTTTGCGGGCTTTCTGACTTGCATTTTCATTTCAAAAGGACCCCGAACGGTTAGAGTATTTCTGACGCATGGTAAATGTTTCAGATCATATCTATGACAGAGTGACCACATAAGTATACTCGCATGCCGGCGGTAATGTAACACGGAATGGGGAGCATAAGCTTTCCGGCTTGATGGCATCACCCCATCGCTTTATGGACGCCGCCATTGATACAATTCTTCAAACGGTAACCAATTGTCCGGGGCGCTCAACCTGTTACCGTCCCAAGCCGCTTCCGTCGTGACTCAGTCCTACTTAGCGGAATTGTTCAGAGCGGTCGAGACTTTTATACAGCTAGGCTCATCTGCGACCCTAACTCTTTTTCTTTCAGTAACTGTTCTCTTTGATGTTTTAGGAATGTTTCATCATTACATGCTTTACAAACACCTTGTACTTGTCGCTTCTGTGGCATACGTTCTAGGGCGGAACAAAGCGGTTCCCTTTCTACGCGACTTTTGGGCTTGTCTTGGAAGCGAATACGGGGACAGTCGCGGTACTATTCGACACCGACATTCTTGTGTTAATTCTTACCGGGACGATAATCCGATTTTATCTGGTGTATTTCTATACCGAAGTCGAACCAGCGTATCGGTTAGGAGGGTTTACAACACCTATCAACCTGTGAACCCTTCATGTCGTTGCAGGCTTTCCTACTTTCTGGTCTCACGTTACCACGGCTTTTCCATATGTTTATGATGTCTGCTCGGCACAACTTGAGAACTACCGATAAGGGACCAAACTGCTAAAGCGTTTAAACATCACCGCCTGCTGACCAGGAGAGGTGATACCACGGATGGCAAATAGAGCAACATGCATATACTCTCACACTGCTGTCTACACAAGGGGCGTGGGTTGAAACAGTTGTTTTCTAATCAGCTGCACATCACCTCCCTCCCGAGTCCCATGTTGTCTACCGGTGGAACATAGAAATCGAACCAACTTGATTCGGAAAGGGTAGTCACAAAAACGCTAAGTACGGCGCCAAAAGATAAAACCCCAACTAGATGCCGTCGAGATAACGATAAAGGATGCAGAGTCAAAACTGGTTATGTTTGATGGATCTTGGTATGCGTTAGAAATAGAATCTGGTTTATGAAGGTCCGATTAAGTCATTGTGTGTTGCAGATGACTAGTTCACTTTTACACCTCAGCGTTATCGGGTAACCTGTTAATAGAGTTACCTGCTGTTCAGAAGAAATCTGCCCAGCTGTTAGAATACCCTGCATTGTTTTGGTAAAATGCGGGTCAGCATATCTACGGGAATGTACTATTCTGGTGGTAATATTCAACAGGGGATGGATTTGGAGTTGGTTATCTTCTGTCCTCTCAAGCGCGTGTATCACAACCTGCCTGTCTTGTCTCTCATGGTTGAGGTCCCTCGTGCTAGTAGTGTGAAGAAAGCTTACACTAAATGCCATGTACTCAAACAATCGTTAAGAGTTCCCGATGATTGTTTTACTATTCTCCCAACAATCGTTTTTGTAGCCCACACAGATTACTCGGTAATCAAGAAGGGCCATGGAATCAAAAAAAGGAACACGAAGAATCATTAAACCCCCCTTCAATTGTGATGGTCGCAGCGCTGGCTGCTGTTCTCTGGCCTTCATGTGCAAATATTCTGGACGATTGTTTGGCAACAGCCACTGCGTCCTATGCAAACTGATGTTGAACTTGAAATAAAAAAATCACGTGATAACGTAGACTGTTTCTATCCGAGATACTGACAGGGAAACAGGCTGAACTGAATGCGGTCGAAAATTACAATTTCGATCATATCTCCCAAACCACGCACAATTGAACGTTTCTACAAGACAAGGATACGCAGTTTGCCATAAATATATCCGATGGCAGCATTTTCAGAACGCATAATCGATTACGAAAGCCAACGTGATGCGTTTATCGAAAGAAAGGCAGGGCAGTTTTCTCAACAAAATTGTGAATATGAATCATTTTCAGGTGTAGCCGATTTTCCTCATTGCAACACAACTATTATACCCGAAAAGATCTACATGTTTGTCCCGTAATGTGCATCTTGATACTTCACGAAAAATTTGAAAAATCGCTTTTCGAGTCTAAGTGGCTGTTCTCAACCCGTTTCGGTCTTGAAGCACGACGCCGGTGTACTACACAATTGCGGATACAAATATTCCTGAATTGTCCAACAGTGCTGGCAGACAGGCTCAACAGATTTATTTTTTCGCGTTATTCCATGCGCTGAGAAATATACCATTAATGTTTTTATCATTATTATTATTAATACGGTCGTTCACCAAAATCGTTCGATTTCTAATTGTTCGCCGGTATGTTGAACGAATGTAACTAACTGCCAACTGAATACCACATAAGCGGGGTCACTGTGCAACAGGCAAGCCGGCCGTTTACACTCTGATTTTCCGTTACACTTACGGATCAACTGTGGGGCAACGTAGAGACACCGGGGGACAGCGTTCTTTCGAAGTAGGGGTTCTAACAACAGTCCTGTAAAAGTAAACGACAGAAAACAAGCACGAGCCAAAGGCCCAGTAAGCCATGCACACGAATTAGACAAACAAAAACTAAAACTGCGCCGACAACACAGCAGCACGCCTCGTTACGCAATCCAACTTCAACCCGTGCGCGCTTTCTGGTCTTGACCGCGCGTTACAACTGTGCTTAGTGACCTTGACAGGTATATTCCACTGAAATATAACAAACATTATGAACCTTTATTAAGTATTAAAATATCACACAAGTAATTAGGATGAAATGAATAATTTTGTGTCCATTATTGCCTAATGGTCAATAGGTAAACAAAACTGCAAAAATGCGCTACGTTAACAAACTCACCGCCACCCCTACACGGATACCAGTAGAGAGAAGCATTGCCCTGATGTCTTATTTCCCATACACAACGTCTGACGGACAATGCATCTAGAGGACAGGTTAAAGATTAGTATTCAGCATGGGCCATGAAATGACCATATCCTCCGCCGAATAATCGAATGAGTATTATGTGCTTCGAAATTTCGCGCCTGCCTACAAGTCGTGCTGTAGCCAGATCCCCCGGGTTATGTGCGTTCAGAGTAGAAGGCTGAAGGTCGACAGCAGTCGGCAGTGAACTGCTACTACGTCCGTTCCCTCCGACAAAGTTTAGTTTGGATAGGGATGAACTTGTACCGTCAAGTAAGCAACCGCATTCTTCAGCTGAGTGAACGTGTTGCAGGTAAATTCGGTGAACCGTATATTGCGTTTGATTGTGGCAGACGGTTGGTCATCGTCTACATTATGTGTACACAGCGATATATCGAACGTCTGTAATAACCGACGAGACCACTAAAAGTTATTTGGCCGGTGTTGTTCCCTGACAGCTTGGACCTATCCCAGCGGTGTAGTGATAAAGCTTCCCGACATCTGACGATCCAGCAACTTCACGGCTGCCTTACGTAGTTTGCATACGACGGAAGTTACTGCGCCGCCGCGTTTCAGCAGTTGATTTAACAAAGGGTGAACATGCGTGCAGTGCTTCCGTTGTGATGATCTAGACAGTAAATTGTTATCCACGTAGGGTAGACAAAATTTGAACAACGTACAACTTTATAAATGAAGTACATCAAAGTTTGATCACCGCTGCCGAAATCAAGTGACACTGGACATGGTAATACTTACCTACCATGCCTGTTTCGGCAAAAAGAGTTTCCGTGCGATCAAGTATTTAAATACTACATGCAAGTTCTGACATTTATCACGGAAGGCTACCTCGCTGAACCATAGCTAATCGCCGCGTGCGCGCCAGTAATCTCACCTCTTTTGGGACCAAGTTTAACCATGAGCCCCATGATCCCTCAATGGAGTGTATTGTTTCAAATTAGAATATGAGCCTGAAATCTGCTGCCGCGAGTTCCGGTTCGTCAGGAGCCAACTTACGTGGCATCACCGAGGCGGGAAATCAAGTACAGATGTGATGTGTGAAATTCTCAACGCTATTAAATGCACAGACGGGTTTTGGGGCCTCAGCGAATAAATCCTCCACATGCATATGACGAGTATATTCAGCGTATATGGGCGCCGCGGCTGTAACCGTCACGCGCATGCATGGTTTGCTAGAGGTGGGGCTTAAATCGATTAGTTTATTGCACTGCTTGTGGACCAAAAGATCAGCCATGCAAAGAAAGCTGATATTTATCATAAGAAATGGCACCGGAGCACTCGCAAACACATGGCGGAATGTTCACCGGCGGGTTAACCGAGAGCCAGTGGACGCGACCGCTATTCAGCAACGAAGGGAGCTATTGGAGCGCAGAACAATGAGTTACAGGTCTCGTGACCACCTCGGTGGTTGACTGTATGCCGCTCACCTACACCTTGGTATTCACCAAAATTTCACATGCTACACTAAAGTGAAGCGACAGGAGCAGGTCATTTTGCTGATGTCGGTCACAACCAAAGGTCGGTAATTCCACTACCATTATTTATCTGCAGTTTAAGTGCATGGGTTAATTCACTTTCCAACACGGTTTCTGAAACGTTTATACTTACTGTACAGCCCGTTTACACTTGCTGAAGCAGTCGCCCGAATACCATTAAGAATCAACTCCGCGAGGTCCAACCAAACTGGTTACGATCACCTTGTCAACTTCGCAAGTGGGCAATCAAGGTTATCCTTGAGAATCAGCATGAGGTGGCGCATGAAGAAATTTCCAGCCGGACAGTGAATGCATTGCTTAAGAGCAAATGATAAATCGTTGACCATGTTTGTACGAGAAGATCGTTCCCAACGTTCGCAACGGTTAGGCGGACGATCAATTGATGACACCATGAGCCTGTTTTGATATGCCTCACCAACTCAGAAAGCAAATCCTGGAGAACCACAACCTTCGGGTCCTATAGGACTTACGGTCCGTGACGCGAAAACCAAGTATAGGTCGTTGGATTTGTGGTGTTTTATTTACATTCCAGCTCTTTTAACTTCTCAGACTTGAACTTCTGACTTGATAGACGGTATTAACACTGTGAATGCCTTGTCTGCAACTTATTTCGAAAAGCCCCTGCGTCATGTGACCAGCCTCTCCGATCCTGCCAGTTATTCACCCGGAGAACAACGTGGAGCTGCCGAGAAGCCTGTGAATCTCTTTAGACTACTATTCATACAATCCAACTCAAGTGATCTGGCACCCAGCGGTTGGAAGGTAGTCAATACTACCCCTATCCACAAAGATGGTAAACACAATCATCCTAGAGAGCACCGTCCAAACTTTGTGCTGTCTTTATTGCCGAAGTTGTTGTAGGCGCTTGTGTATGACTCGCCCCACAGTTACTTATCAACTCGCAGCTTCTTCAGTGGTGTGCAGCAATGTTTAGGAATGGGCTTTAATTGCACGATGAATAAACTGATGAACACTTACCAGTAGACAAAATCGGCTGTTCAGTGTGTTGATATTGATATCATACCTTAAATTCGCTAAAGCATTTGATCAGACGGGCCATACTGTTTTGACCAAAATACTTCACGATATGCTGTCCAAGGTAAATTCCTACCGCATATGCGTCAGAAGAAAGTACTCCAGTTGCCTGTGCCGTGTCAGTGGTGTTACTCAGGGTTCACCCCTGGTTTCCTCGTGTTCCCTGTCCTCATCGGAGACCTTCCTATCTTGATTTCGTGTTGTTGTTATCATTTGCAGGTGATGCTAAAATTAAGTTGGATGAGTCCAGTACAAAATCACTGCAGGAGAGGGATCTGAACGTTATGTTCAATCGGCATCAACGGGGCAAGTTAAAAATGAAGGCAGAAAGGCGTGAGATTATGCATGTTCTACATATGCCGAATACTACTTACTATCCGAATGACTTTCATCCCCGGTCGGTTCTTCTACAAACAGCTTTGGGGATGTCCGTTTCGAATTTTCCGTCAATATCTCCCAATGAAAGTGAAAATGTGAGAATGGTTTGCGAAGCTTTGCCTACCTGCAGTTTGGTTTCTGAACCTTCATGATTCTCCGTAAATAATTCAATCGACCGCACTTCGAAAACTCACCCGACATATGGTCTCATTCGAGTCAGCATGACAAACAGCTGATACAAAATTTCAAAAGAAATGGTAAAAATACTGTTCGTTTGTTAAGAATTGGGCTATACAGACAACGTCACAAAGCTGAATGTTTGCTCAACAGGTGTACGTCGGTTGGTAAGTAAACAGGTCTTCAATTTCTCGATTATCAAAACGCCTGACCACCCGTGCGAGTCGGTGGGTAATATGACCAGAGCGAGATATATGAGGAGCCACTCCTCAAACTCGAGATGCTAAGAAACCCAAAAGAGTGCATAGACACATTTTTCTCATTGTGCTTATATAGGGCATGGGAAGTTCTCCAGGAGCTTAGGTTAAATAACACATTGAAAAGAAAACGCCGCGATGAACTGGAAATAAATCACCATAATTACCAACTGCAAACGTTTTCATCCACCCACCATCGGAAATTACCGACCACTAAGCATGAATATTGTCATCAGCAAAATGCCTGAACGCATTTTACCAGAGATGATCTGCAGATTCCTCTGTAAGCAGAAACTTTTCCGAGCTCCCTAACACGGAATCCTAAGGGATACGTCACGTCTTACCAACGTGCTGACGTTTCTCAACACTGTCAAAGAGAAATCAGATACAGAAGAAACGGTTGAGGTGTGTTATATTGATTCCCAGGAAACACTAAATTCTGTCAACCAGAGGATTTGGATTGGAAGCCAATGGAAATCGGAATACCCCCTACAACCTGTAATTGGATCCAGACGTTTCCAGCAAGGAAGTCGTATAGGGTGACAGCGCAGCAGTACTACCAGACGAAGATTCCCCGTTGTGTGGCGCACCTTAAGGTTCAATCCTCGATCCTCTGCTTTTACCGGTTATATCAACGACTGTAACGACAACCTAGTCAGTGTATGTTACCTCCGTACAGTTGATATAAGGCTGGTAGGAAGTGTGTCGGACTCGCACATCATGCAAGAGGATTTCTTAAAAATCTGCAGGTGGACACCAAAGTGCGACTCATCGTTGAACGTCTTCAAACACTACATACTCTGTAACCTTCTCCAGTCGAAACCCAAATATCTTATATGTAAACCGATGATCAATCGAACTATCAACGAAACAGAAAACAGGAGATTTGGGTATTCAAGTCACTAGTACGTCCATTCCGTCTGAAAAATGTGCCACGGCCACGACAAAAGCATGGCGAGCGCTAGATCGACTTAAATTCACGATCGCTAACCCATTTTGAGCGGTGTTCGTTCCACTGTACTCGGTTATAATTTGCCCACATTTGAAATACTGTGCCCAAGCCTGCTCGCCATATCTCAAAATGGTCACTGCCGTTCTCAAAAGGACAAAACAGTCACATCCCGCACGATATGGGGTATTGTGAGTGTAAGCTACCAAGACCGACTATGACCGTGAAACCTATTCTCGGTTGAACGACAGAGGTAAGAGGGTGACCACAATGGAGTGGACAAAATTATCTATCACGCTCACACAAGCCTTCCGGCATGTTTGTTTGCGATGCAATAGAGCCGACGTTTAAGGGGTGCTAGATTAGAAATAGAGGAAACGAGATCAAGATTGATTATTGGGTTCACCAACCGAGTGGTTAATTCGTGGAACGAAGTGTCCGTGGAGGTTGTGGATACCTTGAGCCTAGATGTATTCAAGTATGTGCTTTACATACGCTGAAATGAGCTTTTTGTTACCGAGGACTAATTCGGAAGACGACTTTAGTCTTGCCCTTCGGGGCAACTAGGATTTGTCATTTCTTTCTATATCCCCATCCCCAGATCACTACTTGAACATACCGCATCGATAGAAAATGCAGTCTGGTCAATCTGCGGACCACGCCAATCGAGCATCACAACGTCAACAGACGTATGCTTTCACCAAGTCCTGGATTTAAAATTGAAAGTCAACATTATGACCATATCAGCATTCCCTCGGAATTTGACATGGTAAAAGACTGTCAGAGAAGGTTCAAACGATGGAGAGAAATAGAACTGGAGTGACCATCAGCAACCTTGATGTGCCCAGATTAGCAAACAGAATCACAGTTAGTGCCACGTAGCACTAGTA
Source organism: Paragonimus skrjabini miyazakii (assembly GCA_014338405.1). NCBI lineage: Eukaryota > Metazoa > Platyhelminthes > Trematoda > Plagiorchiida > Troglotrematidae > Paragonimus > Paragonimus skrjabini miyazakii. The sequence goes on along the minus strand of JTDE01003078.1, from coordinate 7,845 downwards.
TTCTGAACAATATTAGTGTCAATGGATCAATGGATTGGAGGCGGAAGTAGAGGGTGATTTTTGAGAATTCCCCATCTCGGCGTCTAGAATCTCAAATTTCTCTGTGATGAGCTGAAATGGGGAAAAGATGCGGCACCTGAACTAAAACAATAACTGTTATCCAAGGCGAGCCTTGAAAATTGTCACAGAGTTAGCAAAAACAACACAGTCAGGCAGAGCCTTCCGAACACTTCAATCACGCAATGACAAAAAGCTGTCTACATTCTAGTCTGCTATGGAGGCCCCCCAGTTTGTGGGATGACCCCTCAGTGTCATGTTATTTCCTCTCTTGAGCATCACTCTATACGGATGATTGGGAGACTACACTATCAAAATTATCAACACTAATTCACCTCAAAGCCGACAATACTCTAAACGGTACATGCTCAGAGATGTCAGTCTTTCTTCATACTGCCTAGTTTTCAGATCCCAGACTGCCTTAGTGGCACGACGTTACACAGTCTTTAAAAACATCCTGTCCTTTTAAAGATGTGGTCAGATCATAGTCCCGTTTTGAAGATGCGATCACACGAAACTGCTGTAAAGAAACAGGAAACAAAGAATGCGCTGGCCAAAAAGACGTTCCAATAACGCCAGGGTACTACCAACCATTTTTACATTCGCTTCAACGTTCAGAGGGCTCTAGAGGATGTGCGAAACAAAGATTTTGTAAGTCCTTCTCGAGATAAACCGTTCAACGTGGGTACCCGCCAAGGTAATAGGTAATATTCGGAGAGCTGCGAATATGCATAACTTTACACTTACTAGCATTAAAGATCAGTCGGTTCACTTGAAACCGATTGAGTAGAATGCTAACGTCATTTTGCTAGATAAGAGAGTCATCACAAGTGTTTACGGCAGGCCATGTTTTGATGTCGCCAGCAAACGATGATAGCCGTATGATAATTAAAAGAGGAAGATCATTGATGAACGTCGGTGATTATCTGTTTCATGGGATTCGGCTTATAGGTCTTTCAAGAGGAAAAACGGTCATTTTAGCGCGAAACCTCGAATTTTATAAATTTCTCAATTTTGAAATCAAAATTTCAGTTGAATGATCAGTAATACATCAATCGTAAATTAGCAGCCTCAATCGAAAAATTCAATTACGTCGTATATGTCCAAAAATGTTGGCTTGGTGATGAAAAGTTTCACACTATTTTTGGGAAAACAACCTGGTATTGACGTTAGTTCATTTCTTCAAGTATTATGAATGCGATCATTGCATTATTTCAGATGAAACACGTCCCCCTATAGTCTGAGAGTGCTTCATTTTGCGGCGCTTCACAGATATGGTCGAAATGGAGATATACGACCATACAGTGTTGGCATTGAATTTCAACAAGAACACTAACACATTCGATAGTAAAACATGTATGACAACATCCTTGTCTTTGCGTTGTTTATACTATTCCTCCTTGTTTGCAAGGTTTCAGGTGGATACTGATCAATTAAACATTGCTCTTAGAAATGGCTGAAAATGACGCTATCATACGGATGTTTTCATGCTCGGCCTAATAAAAACGTGCTAAGTCCCAGTCTACCACCGAGAATCTTCAGAAGTGAATTTTATTCTGTCTACTGTATTGTTTTATGTTAGCATACTGCATTCTCAGACGTTGTTCATGGCTCAAGCGAGTGAAGTTTAAGCATCTACCAGCCATTAACAATGTCTAAGCACAGAATATGCGTTCAAACTGTTGGCTGTACCTTCCGAATGACTTTCACCACGAACAATTTGTAAAACAACCAACACATGCGGGACGTGATGAGAAATTTGTAGTTGAAGCGGTTGGGATCATGGTCATCATTATTTTTATTGAGTTGATCGTCATAGCGATCGGAATATTTCTCTGCACCCCGATAGATACTTGGCGTTCTAAATATCATGTTCTGACTGGCTGAGATGTATATCTCCTACTAATCGGCCGGCAGCTTGAGTTCATCTGTTTCCGTATAGTGTTTCGTATGAACGCCACGCGACCTCAAGCTAGTTGAAAACAATGCAGTAAAGTGAACAGAGTTTACTTCTGAATATTCTCGGTGATACAGTGGGACAAAGAACGTGCCAGGGAGTGAACCTTAAAGTAGCCCGCTGAAACTAGACCTAGAGCTAGAGAATGCAACGTGTACGAACACCCTATATAGGCGATTAACAACAGATAACCCAAGCCACTGGATAAGGCTGAGTGTGCCCCATACTCGGAAGAAATTTTCGTAAAGCGACCAGGTCAACGCAGTTGAATTCCCATCAACGTAATTGCCTTGATTAACTACTTTGGCCCACTGATCAGTATTCACAAGCAGGCTTGTAGAACAAGGAAACCCTTTGCGAAAGCCATGATGTACATTGGAGAAAACATCCTGAAGGGTGAGGAAGATATAAAGCGAGCTATATAAGACCGATTCTAAAGTATTCCAGACGCCTGATTGTGGGGCGGTTGGCCTGTAATCACTCGGAAAATTACGCCTATCACCTTTGAAAACGGGAGCGAAGCTCGCGAGTTTCGAACTTCCAGATGTTATTCACTGGAAGACAGGCTGCGTAGACAGTAAACTAAAGGGGTCAGCAAGGTGTTCGGCCGCTTCGCGCAAGACTTTAGGAGGTATAACTTTGGAGCCACGTGAATTATCCCTAAGGCACATGAGTTGAGCCAACACCACCGTTGCGAAAGCATCCACAATGCTGGTGTCATCAACTGCAGTGTCAAGGCGGACCTGAGAAACTAAAGGCGATTGCGCGAAAATACTGCTGTAAAATTCTGCAAGGACATCAACATCTTCGGTATAAGATATGGTGGTGCTTGATGGACCTAAGAGTTGAGAAACCCCAATTTTGCTTTCAGACTTGAGGCAACAAATCAAAAAACGCTATCTGGACCAGTGGAAAAGCGTACAGTATGGCGTTGTTCATGCCGAGAACGGCCTTCTCGAATTAGTAATGCATACCAATTTCTTAAGGCAGCGTATATTTGTTGGTCATCTTCAGGTTATGATAATCGATAGTACGTCAAAACACACCGCTTCTTCAGAAAAAGTGTGAGGGTGCGACATCATAGTTGATTTGGAGACTTGCTCCGTTTGGTGGCCGACAGTGGCGTAGATTCACCAACAGCTTCTCAAAAAGATCAACAACGGAGTGGAGAAGGGTGAAGTCCCCTCAAGTAGATAAGGCTCGTGCTGTAAATGAAGTCAAGTAGGACTTAGTCTGAGTGGTGCGGTGATTTCAAACTAAACGATCAATGATTCTTCGTTAGTGAACATATAGTTCACTCGCTACGGGTCACGATCAGTACGCCACTGAGTGAAACCAGAGAAGTGCCCTATGATGCCCAATGCCCCGATTGTGTGCGAAAGTCGTGCAGGCATAGAAATTTTGATGCAGCCGTATGAGAAGACTGAAGCGCTAGTTTTCGATGAGCTGAATTCATCCATTAGAAGGATATGGGAAAATCTTAAGGTTGGCATACATTCCAATCCAGGTAACAAGAATTCATCCTTTCAATTACCAAAAGATGGGGGACGACAAAGCAATCCTACCAGCCAACTATCGAAACCATTCGGGATAATCGTGTATGGAACCGTTTCCAAAATTGCAGCAGGCACTGAAATACTATAAAGTTGGACCTGACGAGGAGTGGGAACACAGGGTGCCGATCTCCCTCTCCTACCTTCAGTTCTATTGGCGCAGTGTGGAACCATACCCTCTAAGGCAAACCCAGAGTCTAGACGATTCCGTTAAAACAACAACCCGGGACTTTGAGGAGGAACGAAGCTCACGAAGCTCTGGTCAGCTATTTACTAAGCTAAGCGTATTTGTATACACGCACTTCACAGAGTCAATGGTAAACGGGTGAGTACTATCTTGGGATTGTGAATGAGGTAGTTCATTCACAACGCAACCATGGTGGATATCGGTGATCTCACAGAAGCCGCTTGTGGAAAGTTTTCTGACGTCACTATATTCACGATGAGCATCACAAAGTGACTAATGCGCGTGCGGTGATTAGCTCTTAATAAATCCCTTAGTCTCTCCTCCCTCGGAAGAACACGGAAAAGGGGTCTTATAGAAGTCTTCAAGATCCTGAGTGGATTATTTGAGGCACAGAAGCAGCTGCTTACTCGCGACAACAATTCATCGCTAAGACGGCACGAATTGAAGATTGTGAGGGAAGGAGTTAGTACTCAAATCCGGGCCAGAAGTTTCTCATATAAATTCGTGAAATTTTGGAACAAGTCACCGTCCAAGGTTATGCTGGCCGCCACGGTTGCCGTCTTTAAGCGCAAGCTTCATGCTTGTTGGTTGGCATTATTTCCGGATACGGAGTGATGATGAGATAACCAGGATCCACTTAACCTGATGGCAACCCTCTCCATTTCCTCTGTCCGTATCTTTGTTATGCTTCTCACCTCTTTTTTATTACCAGCTATGGACAACTTGTGTAGTACTTCTTTATCAGTTGCTTGTCTCTCAGCTTACCTTCATTTATCACAACCAGCAAGTAATTTTTTTCATGTCATCCAGGAGTCTGATGGAGATATGGTAGCACCAGCAATTGCTTTGATCCTGTATGTTAATATGAATATAACATGATTGCTGACGGTGATTCCAATACCGCTTCACTCCATCATTTAGTCTCTGACATTCAAGAGATCGCTTGCATAGTCCTGATGAGTACTTAATCCATCATATTCTCGCTGCTCAATCAATAATATACTGTGCTCTACATACCATTGAAGTTTTCAAAACACTTGCAGTGGAGTTGAGCGATCGTAACATACTACTCATACAACTGCTATTCAGTAGTAGGATCGGAGCATATATTTTGACATGGTACAAGCCGCAGGAAAAGTGCAGGGAGGAAAATCAGAGTGCAGTATCACCTATAGGGGTCCCTGCTACTTAATGAAACTGAGCATTGACGTTCGCAGCAGCCGAGACGGTCTGAGGCTGAATACCGCGTGCAAATGAGTGGTTTTGTTTCAGGTTTTGTTTCAATGCTTAACCTCTGTATTGCTTGGTCGAATAAATAACCGTTGCGCCATCCGCGTTCTTGGATCACAACACTATTGAAGTGAAGTTTTCTTTTCCAGTTGTCGGAGAACGGTCGGACCATCCGAGCTTCCTGATTCAAGAAACTGGCCATGACTCAGCAACTAGCATCATGTCCTGTAATCTGAACCGGACCAAATCCCATTTTTCTTCGTAACGATAACTATGAGATTCCGCCATGGATAAGGCGACAACGACAGTGGAACCGCTCCAGGTGCAGCATATATGTTTTCTAGTTTCAGTATTATCGCAACTGGCTCCACAATTCCACGTCTCGTGATACGTAACTCTGAGGAAATGAATCTCCGTACGTCATCCATTAATCCTCTGATCCATACAGTCTAGATTCATGTTTAGTGTTCCCTTTCCTTCTTTGAAATCACCACTCACCCGTTTCGCATGCAACCGTCAGATCGCACCGGCGAAGCATTGATATTACAGTAGAAGAGGACCTTCATGAAAGGTTGGCTTGTAATATGCAAGCCGGTCGTTTACACTCTGATTGTCCGTTACAATCACGGATAAACTGTGGGGCAGCGTTCTCCCGGAGTAGGGGTTCCCGTAACAATCCTGTAAAAGGAAACGACAGGAAACAAGCGCGAGCCAAAGACCTAGTAAGCCATGCACACGACTTACAAAAACGAAAACTAAAACGGCGCCGACATCACAGCAGCACGCCCCGTTACACCATTCAAAGTCAACCCATGCGCGCTTGCTGGTTTCTATCGCACGTTACAGTATCTCGCGCGCGATTCGGATTTGAAGATGAGTGTTGCCGTTTAAGGTTTTTGGTTCTGTTTACCTATAGTAGTTAACTATTGACTAACCTATACTAATCTACTCGTGTCGCGTGGCATATCGTTTAGGTACTGCCATAGTCAACTCTTGGCTACAGCGACTCGTCATTGCTGCAAATGGTCAAACGGTCCATTTGTAGCATGTGCATCAAGTTTGTCCGTGTAAGGGACCAGGCACTGCAACGTTTTGGCTGTAACACATGGATTCATATTTCTTGTCTTGGCGTTTCTCCAGAGCTTTTTTCACGCACTCAGTGCAGCCAATCTAGAATGCATTCAACTTAACTGC
>JTDE01003077.1:0-10413 GCA_014338405.1 Paragonimus skrjabini miyazakii | reverse complement strand
TAGCTGGCATCCTTAGTACATGACCTAACCATCTAAGTCTGTGCAAATGTAAGGAATGAACGAAAGAACCCATTTGACAATCAGTGCCATACACCCGCTTACTAACCTCCTAGTTAATCACTCGTTGGTGCCACCCGATACGAGCGATTAAACGCAGATATCGGTGGTCAAATACCTGAAGACGGTTCAAGTCTTCTACTCCGAGTGGCCAGGTTTAGCTGCCGTATAATAATACAGCCCTCACTGTTGTCTGATATACGCGACCCTTAAGCTTCAGAGAGATACCTTTTTGTCGCCATAAGTGTCTCAGATTAGCAAGCACCGCCCTAGTCTTGGAAATACGCACCTCTATTTCATTCCCTACACCTCCGCCGTCGCCACTGATGCATTTAGCGTTGCTTGCGCTGCTTGAAAGTTGTCAAACAGCAACACCTTATCGTCAGCATAATCAAGATCAGTCAGCCTTCCATCAGGTAGGAGGTCCACACCAACATCTTATGACTGCCGGAGACAATCCTCCATTTTTTCGTCCATGACGAAATTGAACAAAAATGGTGAAAGGGGACTGCCTTGACGAACGCCACTTCTGGTGTTGAAGCTGTCAGACAGCTCACCGTAAACCCTAACCTGAGCCGAAGTATGGGAGTAAAGCGCCGACAGTATGTTCACATACTTGATCGGTACACCCCTGCGTTTAAGCGACTCTGAAAGTGTAGATTGATCCACTGAATCGAATGCACCTTTGTAATCGAGAAATACGGCAATTGTTGGCCGGCGGTATACATGACGCTGCTCCAAAATTTGACGAAGGGTAAAAATGTGATCTATACATCCCCGACCAGAACGAAAAGCTGTCTGTTCTACTCTAATGTTTAACTACCGAACTGCAATGAGTCGACAGGGTATAATGGATGCCAGAACCCCAGAAATGACTGGGGTCAAACTAATTCCTCTGTGGTTTTTGCAAGAGCTCCTGATACCTTTCTTGAATATAGGAACTATTATCGCGTGACTCCAGCACGGAGGAATGGTCTCCGTCATCCACACAAGTTGAAACAGTTGAGTCAAGGCCTCAACTAACGCCTATCCACCTTCTTTAAAAAAAGTACCGGCATGGGATCAGCCTTATTACGATTGAGAGCCGAGATGCAATTGCGAACCTCAGTCTCAGTGGGTGGTTCTACATCTACCGACCAGGGCGTTACATCAGGATTTTATGGAGGCAGCACGGTAGAAGCAGGAGGCTAGCTAAATAGACCCTCAAAGTGTTCCGCCCAACGCTATAACCTTCTGGACTTATTATAGATGAGTGTGCCATCTGCCTCACTGACACACAGTCGCCTGGGACCAGTAACACGGATCAGCTTAAAGAGTTTGCCGGTGTTCCCTGAAGCAAAAGCCATTTCCACTTCCTTAACTTTTTCCACTAACCAAGCCTCACGATCAACCTTTAGACTACGTTTCAGTTTCCTACGGATATCTCTTCCATACATTTTATGTGAATTACCAGGAGGAACCTTCCGCCTAGCTTCTAACAACTCCAGAGATTCCTCTGAAATCCAATCTCTGTCCAACTTATGTACCCCAATGCCGCATGCTACAGTACCTGCTTTCTGAATAGCTTGTGAGATTTGTGTCCAGCAGCTACTAGGGTCTTCGGAGTGAGTGCCACAAACGCAGCTTTCTAAGCCAGTTTGGTACTTATGCTTTACCGATGGTAAAGCCAATTTATCAACAGTCAGTCGTTGCTGTTGGTGAGGCCGTTGACCAGCAAAAGTAAGAACAGAACGACAACATACCAATGCATGACCTGAGTCCAAGTACGTGCTACAATAAGAACGACAGTCTTGGATGGAACCACGCCACCTGTAACTAACACCTATGTGGTCTATCTGAGACCAGGCTTGATTCGGAGAAGGCAGGCGCCAAGTATACCAATGACATGCACGATGCCTAAAACTAGTGCTGGCTAAAAACAGCTTATGCTCAGCGCACAGTTACAACAATCGCCTACCATCATCTGACCGATGTGACGCTATCCCAAACCTGCCACCCAAACGAGATTCGGCCTCACCAAGGCGGCCGACCTGAGCATTCATATCTCCGGCCAGAACGACTATATCGGAGCCACGTGTCAACCGAAGGAGAGAGGCTAGATCCGAATAAAACGCGTCTTTGACGCCGACGTCACCACAGTCAGTAGGAGCGTAAGCAGACACAATGAATAAATTCCTGAGGTTTGCGTCTAGAGCAGGCCTTAACAGAACCTGCCAAGCGGACGGCACAAAGTCTATTGTTAACAGGAATCCCATCTATCAATGAGGCTGCGGCCGTCGTGTTAAGGACCATACCTACTCCAGCTTGACCTGTAACAGCGGCTGTGGAGTCACCCGAAGTGTATAACTAGTCTCGGGTAGACAATGCGGGTGCTGTTAGTTCCATACGCTGACTACTGTTCTGGATTCTAGTTTCCGACATACAGCAGACATCGACATGCAACGAGTCTAACGTTCGTGCAAGAGCGGCCCGTTCACCTATATGTTTTAGAGTGCGAACGTTGAAGGCATCTATATTAATTCGCATTCTAAGTCTAAGCAAAGGGCGAGGGAGGCATGAGGCTGACTGGCAAGAGACGGAATATACCGGCTCAGTGTTACTACAGTTAGCTACACCTGTTGTGGGACCTGTGGAGTAACTATCAGAAATGGAGGTTGGGAGGGGCCTGAGAACTAAATTTGATAGGACAGTGGGGGAGGGGTCAGCAGTAGCATGTTTTCGCCTATCCACCCTGCTGTATGCAGCAGATAGGGCGACCCGGTTTATACTGCGAGACGGCCGATGCAGTATGGAATTACTGGTGTTGTGACTATTCATGATTGTGTGTGGGCTGAGATACTGTCAGGGCGCCCAGACCTAGATAGGAGAACTATTAGGGTTCTCAACCAAAGCCTTTGGCTCAAAAGCCTATACCGCAAGGCAACGGGTGGATGGCAGTGTACCAGGACTGGTACATTTTTCGGAAAAAGATGCCAACCTTCTTCCAACCCTCAACCTGGAGGACCAGGAGACTGGTTTGTCAGACCTATACTTATTGGCCTGCCTGGCATGAGTGACTCTTACGGTGTGGTGGCCATACCGTCCAGTTTAGCCCAATAAGTCATCGAGATGCGCAAGCCGTCACACCACGTCAAGGTCCAGTCTCGTTGTGACTAGACTTGTGTACCAGACTTGGTGCGGATATTTTACAACTGAATAAAATCTAGCTCGTGAACAACAAATCTCAGCTCATGAAGTCGCCTGTTTGTTGATCACACTACACTGAGAAACATACGTAAGCAAGTGAGATCGAGCGTTAAGAAGTGATAATTGGCTTGCACTTGTTGTTAGATTAATAACACAATGATCAGCAGGACTTCTTTACAAGATTGCGCATCGGGGCTAAAATTCCGTCTGTGGCAACGACGCGCACCAATGGCAAGCTTTGTTACTGACGGGAATTGAACCTGGTGACTCTTTTCAAAGATGGATGATTGAGAAGTCTAGCGGAATGCGATGAAACGTGAATGGCGTTCACGTAACGATAAGCAAACCTCTAACTACTTATTGGTAATAAATGCAAAAAAGAATGCATTCAAATCATTATAACTCAGAATAAACATATCCAGACAGTTCAGACAATTAGAACCGGGAAATGAACCCCACTTACGTGAAGAGAATGAGAGCGTTAATTAACTCACTGAGCAAAGAAAACGAAACATCCTGAAACTTGCAAGAAATAATAAAAGTCAGGATGAAAATCAGTCGAAAATATTGCATGAAGCAGCTTGCAAACTGCACCCTGGCTGCCGGTGATCCGATGTCTTCCAAGGCAATGCTGCCTACATATTGTTTTTTTTAAATGCTGTCGCTAAAAAAAGCGTGTCAGAAAGGTAAAATAAAAAAAGAAGTAGTATCTTGTCAGACGTCAGTGTTTGCTATCGAAGTAAATGTTTCACTGTTGCAACGTATAAACACGAGTAAAGGAATATCCAATTAACCGATTTGTAAAACATCAACCCGCGCGTGAAGCCAAAAATAGAGTACACTAGAACCATAATCAGATGACTAAAAAGTCCATCAACAGGCTACCTTGATTGACCATGAGCCGGCTGACGTTGAACGATCAATAAAAACACAATCAATAGATGAAGGTGTTGGAGTGTGTTCTGGAAGACATACACCTTCAAATGACCTGACACGTGAAAGGCTCGTTGCAAAAACCGTCTAACAACACGGCAAATAAATACAATGATGGAGGGCTTTTCCAAGATGTATATCTATTAAAAGTTGGCAAATAAAATGATGCGAGACAACCAACTTTGGTTTGGAGTAAAACAGGCATGATTTATTGACCCAGTAACAGCAGGGCGAAACGTTCAAATGACGTGAATATACAACCCATATAATGTCATGCAAATGACAGTTTTTAAAGAACTCAGATAAGTCGCACATGAAGGAATGAGGCAAACATGTTGAAAATGATCAGTAAGTGAGGATCAACGAATACTGATAAATAACCAGGATGAAAAAAAATATGGTTCATCGCATCCTGATTGCTGATTTCACAATTATGATTTGACATTAGTTGAATTTCATCAAGTGACTGACCGAAGCGAGATATGTTAATTAATTGTTTGCAACATCTCTAGGGTAACAGATACGCCTTCTTTACCAACGTCATCTAACTCCTTTTTAAAAGCGACAGTATGCTAGGTCATAAAGGGTTCGAGCGTTGGGAACGGATCGGTAAGAAGTACTCATGAAATACTTATTAGTTCCCCAGTGATTCAGAAAGAACAATAGCAACGTTTCGGACTCATCAGAAAAAAGGCTCAATTTTAACCACATTCATTTTTTCCTACTTATAAAAGTAATCCATAGTGATTGCTTGGTTGATGCAGGCTGTTGGTGTTCTATCTGTTACGCAATTTAGAAAATTAGAAAGGATGAGAGAGAGCCCACAGTTAGAGGAAAATTTGTGGAAATTTAGAAATGCGTGTAAACTCAGGTGATCAAAGACAGTTTGAAGATTATGGAAATAATTTAAAAGAGAAGAAGATTCTAAGGTCTGGCTGTCCTTAAAAAAAAGAGAAGATAAAACGGAATACGACAACGTGATAAAATTAGGTGATATGGATGACGAACGTACACCGGGAAACACAACCGCAAAAATAGAAATTTAGTCAAACCCAAAAAGAAGCATTCGTGACAATACCGGTAGAGCGAAACAAATAACACTTTACGGTGTGATAGACCCAAGATCAAAAGTTATAAATAAACTGTCAACGAGATGTACAGCTTTGTATTGGGCAATAACTAAGGAAGAAATGTATGCTGCGGGCCTAATCTCAAATGCGTAAACCAAGGCAAATCTTAGACTTGCAGAACACAAGTAGCTGAGAAGAGGCTTTAAAGAAAAAGAAACATATGTTTGGGAAGTGTGAGTAGCAAGAAAGCTAAACTGATTGGACCGTGAGTTTGGGACAAGCCTTAAGTTCAAGAGAAACGCACACAGTCGACGACTTCAAGTCGAACACCGCACTTGAAGAACATTAACCCTGTTGGTCATTTTTTTTGTTCCGGGAGATAGATGCATGATCTGGCTACAGATAACCAACCGTCGTTCTTCCAAACAGTCGACTAGTAGATTATGGTTATCAGTTACGTCTGCTCTAAACAGAAGACTAACAGTTGACGAAATGGCTGCTTCTGTAGTGGTCTGGCACCGCTTTGTAGAGGCCTTGGTAACAAAAAGAACTATCATAAAGCTCTGCTTTTAAGGTGGCTAAATTGTCAGTCTGGAAGCTCTAGTAGCCAATGTTCGTTCCTACTAAAGTTGGAACAGCTTCGGAGCTTGCTGCCTGTTAGGGTAAAAGTAAATCTAACCAGAAAAGTATTATTCAAAAGTCGCGCCAAGACAAGCTCAAGTGGCCCCATTTCTAAGATTAATATCTTCTACATACACAAGACATTTTCATGTTTCACGCATTGAGAATAGGGCACTAATTATACGCGCTATCCGTTGACTGTTCAGTCCGTCCTGCTCACAGAACGGTGACAAATAAAAACGATTCGTTTCGTGACCTTTCGTTGAGCGCTATTAGTTTTGGGCAATTCACATCGAGTGTCCAAGACAGGTGATTACAAGGTTCACCTAGGACGCGACTTGTAACGCAGACACATTCGGTTAAACGTGTTGAACTGTCATCATCGTCCAGCTTATTCCAAAGGAAATTTTTGCTGGCATATAGTGGAGTTACAGACACAGTTGTAAACTCTGTAACCTCACCCATGTGCATTAGCCAGATGACCATACCAATGTGGACTGGGTTATGAAGGATCAAAAAAGCTTTTTATGAACTGCACTCCAACAAATGCCGTCTGAAATTTTGATACACTCTAGATAGACCCCGTCCAGTTATCTCTAGAAAGCAGCTGCAAAACTGAAAGACAAAGCTCAATAATGGACATTTAGGAGGTTGTAATTTAAGCGCAGATGAAGACGAAATGAAGGAACTATGTCAATTCTGGCATCACCCCTGACTGACGAAGCTGTTCAGGCTGCCGTTGCATAAACAGCTGTTGACCAAGATTAAACCTAATAGTTAATGCATTGCACCCTACCCGTGAACCGATCGAGTTCTGATTTCGAAGAAGACGGCATTCGAAGAATATGTCTTCAGTCACTCATAACAGCCACGAGCTCGACCAGACGGTAGTGTGGCCCCGGCCACCGTTAACCCACTATGACAGCGGAATATTCCGAAAGAATAAAAACATTAAAACAAAAGGGAAATGAGTAAAATAAGACTGAATATAAAAACTAGAAGAGTAGTGGATGAAGACACACCATTCACTACGGCACATTGCCATCTCCGATTGCGTTTTTAACTAGCGATCTGAATAGTCATGAAGCCCGATCAGGCCACATCGCACTTTACTCAACAGAACAGTGTGGGTCCTTATATTTCGTGACGGTGCAGCTGCCTGGCCATTCCAACTATTGATCTCAGCAAAAAGTGCCCGATGTGGTAAATGATCAACTGAAATGCACAGTACACAACCTAACCACTGAAAACTGTGCAATTTAATTATTTGATCCACTGACAATGTACACTTAGTTCTCCAAAATAAACGGAAAGGCAGCACGTTCCTTTGCTGTTCTCGTCCATACTTCATTAACAGTAGTACAAGCCCAAGTATGTGGTTTAGTCTCAAGTGGACCGCCTAAGACAGAGACTGTAGGATTAGAGACATCTCAGTCCTGAAGTAAAATGTTGAACTTTGAAGGTTCGAAGCGCACCTCATACAGACTACCTAATTCATTCATTTTGTGCTGTGGTCTGCATATCAGTGGGAAAATGTCATCTAAATAATCCATGTCAGTGAACTTCGTGTTCAGAATAAATTTGACACCGAGCTCATTTGACTCTCCGAGTGTGCTTTCTAGGAGGTCGCAAGTGAAATGACAATCAGCAAAGCAATATAACGTGGAAGATCGTAGGATAATCTCGGGGCGGGTAGCAGGAAGATATAGATCTACGAATAAGGTTCTAAACAACGACAAGTCCCGATCAAGTGAATACAGTTAATGAGCGTTGGGACAACCAATCAACAAAAATGTATGCAGATAGTTAGGTCTGCCTGAAGAGATTCAGTGGTCAGTTTGTGCACAAAATGAGAGGAGCTCGACTGAGTATGGGACTGAAAGTGAGAAAAGAAATCGGAAGCAAATATCTTAGTTTGAGGGAAATTAGATACTCCGGTTTTAAGGAATAATCTACTCAAAAATATGTTGAGCACGAAGGGAACCCTGCGAATAAATACCGGGAAGGTAATTAGAGTATTCCGCTGATAGTAGTTTGACTTACATATGATGATGGACGCAGATGTAGTCGTGGGTTGTATGAGTGTCGATGATTTAGGCAATCAATATCGTAGACAGCGAGCAACTTCCAGTTTTAAAAGTGACGTTCAAACGGAACGTGTATAACGGAACGAAGAAAGGATTGTCGACTACTAAATCAACATAGTATGAAAGTGACTTCGTTATTACAACAGGAAGTTTTATTTGGACAAATACTGCATTAACTAGTGTGGAGAAAAGGTGATGGCAATGGAGAAATTTTTCTCACGGAAGAATGTCATTCTGTTTCCAGCTTGATAATACTAAGCAAGTGGAAAACAGCAATGCATACATACTCCGTCAACCATGCATAAAGTGAGCCGTTGTCATATTAAATCACCTATCCGAGTTTGTGAAAAGATGGCACTAGAAACAGCGTCATCATCATCATGATAGCCATAAGTCTGACGAAAAGGTGCTGTGGCTCGGGGCCACCGCTTACCCCAACAGTAACGTGGAATATTCTAGAAGAAAATGCTACTAAGAAGTTTGAAAATTAATAAAAGAAGACTAAGCAGAAGAGTTAGAAATGTTATGGATACAGGTACGTCATTGACTGCGACACACCGCCACCTCCGATAGCGTCTCTAACCGACGATTTAAGAGATCACGAGGACCCCAACCAGGCAGGTCACACCCACGCATTTCGCCCAGTGGAGCAATCAGGATCTTCATATTTCGTGATCACGCTGCTGCTTGATCATCACGTAGTTTAATATAACTGTTGGTGGTTTCAGTATATAATGCCCGGTACGGTAAACGATCAGATGACATACGGAGTACGTGACGCAAGCATCGCAAGCTGTGCAACGTTATAAGTTGACCAATCGATCGTGCATCCCGAACGTTCCGGAATACGCGCCGGCGAATGGCCACATTGCTCAAACGATCAGTCCACTTAATGTAGGCTAATTGGCGGAGACAGCAATGGACAAACACAACGAACCTGTTGACATCTTTCTTGCAAACAACGTCTATGATAGGGTGTGTAAAATCAACCGTTGTGGTGCACCAACTTTGGCGTTCGCACGTATTGATGCATTGTTTGACCTCTTGAGACAGACTAAGCAACAAGAACGTACAACTTGATAGTCATTCCAGCAGGGAAGCCGCCAAGTAATACATTTCATATATAAGCAAACACCAAATACAACGGCCGTCAGGTCTTATAAGTGTGTTCCTCAAGAGTTCTAAACATCGAGTTCTATAGTTCGGCACAACGGACAACAGGTATACCGCCTACGGCAACAGACCGGAGGTAAAGAGATTGTATAACAGTATAAGTAGTTCCCTTAATGGTCTACGTGTCACTGTAGTGAAAAGGTAACGAATGTATGAAATAAGGCGAAGGTCTGGAGTATACATTCACGGCGTTACTCCAAATCTCCACTGAGTGTGAACAAGAGACAAATCAGTCAACGCACGGCCTGCAGTGCCAGCGATGGCAAACCAGTAAATGTTAAAGCGCAAATCATTTACGTTTAATCAACCACGTCTGGATCATGAGTGTCCAGTAACATTGAAACTATACAGGGTTCAATATGAACGGAAGACAACTTTTTCCAGCAAAACTATTGCGCAGAGACGTTTTTGCATTATGTATTTCTGGAGTCCATTTCGTTGCTTATCATGAGATATACATGCAGTCTGCAGGTTTGTATATAGCGATGTTCACGCACTGTGAAGCAGTATGATATCACAAACAATACACCCGATGGACAGCACCAATCCCTGGTTAGCTTATCACAGTGAACTGACCTAACGGATGTCAGTGAACAAGCGTAGGCATATGTGGCTTGCACTGCACCCTTTGCTGTTCCACCAACGTATACCGTAACCAGTGTAAACCGGAATGAATAAAAGCGAAAGGCATGTGAGTGGAAGCCTTTGTAGTCTAATCGGTCACTGCTGGTTAACCATGTGGTTGGCCACATTGACCCAGTCCCGAACCTCTTGTCACAACGAGACTGGACCTTGACACGGTGTGACGGCTTGCACATCTCGATGACCTGTTGGGCTAAACTGGACGGTGCAGCCACCACACCGGCAGAGTCACTTATACTGGGCAAGCCAATGGGTAAAGAACTGACAAACCACAGTCTTCTGGTCCTCCGGGTTGGGAGTGGCAAAAAGGTTAGCATCATTTTCCGGAAAAAGTATCAGTTCTGGTACACTACCACTCATCCGTCGTCTTGCAGTATAGGCTTTTGAGCCAAAGGCTTTGATTGAGAACCCTAATCATTCTCCTGTCTAGGTCTGGGCGTCCTGTCAGTACCTCCGTCAACACATAACCATGTGCAGAAACAACGCTATTAATTCCATACTGCATCAGCCATCTCGTAGTATAAACCGGGTCGCCCTATCTGTTGCATACAGCAGATAGATAGATAGGTAAAAACATGTTATTGCTGACCCCCCTTCCATTATCGCATCAAATTTAGCTCACATCATCATCATCATCATAACAG
>JTDE01003076.1:34829-52106 GCA_014338405.1 Paragonimus skrjabini miyazakii | reverse complement strand
TCTCTCCGTGAGAGAATTGTAGAAAAAAAAGATAATTCAGAAGAACGCATTAGTTATCTCGTCAAGTTAAGTCCACTGCATATGTTAACGAATTCGAAGGAGCCCTGCAGGTTATGCTTTGATAAATTGTGTCTAACTGGTTCAAAGAGGTGCAGGAACCACTTAACAAGCGAGTTCAGAAAGGACAACATATGTCAGTTAACTGGACAGACTTTGACGTAAGTTGTTGTCAAAGCTTTAATTGCTGCGAACTTATGTAGACAAAATGGAACGCCAACTTGGGGCCAGGCTTGCTCCCTCATTAAGAAAGGAGTCCCAAAAAACGGTTAAGTGAGTGGCTTGACGAAGATAACTATAAAACAGCTAACCCAGTCAATTACGAAACCTTTCCTGATGACATTGCCGTTCAGCTGACCCAACAAGTATGTTTTGTCCCGTGATGACTACACGAACAGTTCACGTAGTGATCACGTACACCTAGTTCAAAACCTATGGATTCACCTACAACGGTAGACAGCATACAAACAAAGTTCATCATGTATGATGACGGCAAAGTGACTACAAAGGCCAACACCAGTGCGAAATCTAATAACAACTGAATATATTTGGTCGGAAGAAAATGATCAATCGGAAGGCGACGAAACAATGATGGACAAAACCACAAGTAGGTCACTGGGAAGTGATGAATGTCTCAACAGTTGGAACAACACGATTAATCCTAAGGTATTTGGACAAGTAGCTTGATTCCAACGAGTACTCTGTTGTTAAATCAACGCAAACGTTTGTTACTACACGGAAAAAAGTGGTAAATCGCTACAAACACCCAATTTTTCGCACAGACAAGGAACTGTTAGGGGGTGTTGGCGTTGTCCGTGCAGTAGTTGAACAGATTTTAAGCATATGACTATTTAATTTTGCTTCATGATTTAGAACTTTGTATACTTAACCTGACTGTTGCTATTTTAGTATCCTTTGATTTTCCCCGTTATACTTCACCTGATCATCGTGTTTAACATGTGAATCCCATCGTTTACCCGTTCACGGGCGCCGTTCCTCTGGTTATCTGTATCTCATGTTTTCTGACCGTAATGTTTCTCCGTCATAGTGGATAGTGTCGAAGAGTGCATGGGATAATGTCATTCCTAGGATGGTGCCACATCCGACGAGTCATCTGAAATCCCTACTTGATAATCCAACATCTTACTACTCACAAAAGCTAAGTAGTTTGACAGAGTTGACAATTTAAAAGGGACCCCGTTACGATGTTTGGGTTCTTGCTGGATACGAACCAGCGAAAGGAACAGTATGCCCGAAAGCGACGTGAGTTATGAAGCTATAAACAAGGCTCAGAAGTCCCCCATCCAGACTTGTTCACCCTATCAACACACTATCATATGGAACCCATCAAATGATCTACGAACTCGTCAGTCCAAACGGGGTTTCTTGGTCAGTTCACGTTGGAATCCACAAATGCCACATTTAAACTGCCTCTTCTAGTTTATTATATCTGCTAAACCACTTACCGGTAATACACATCCAACGTTCATCGAAAGCGGTGGTGGGTTCCGGCGTGAACTAAATGATAACTTGTGAGAAACTTCCAAATTTGAAATGCCATGATCCATGATTATCGGTAAGCGGAAACTGAGAAGTTAAGCCTAAACTCATGTTAGGAAGTGTGCTCAGTTAAAAAGATATCGTTTCGGTGTTGGCATAAAATATTTTGACGTTGCAAATCTGTGCCCTTCCGCTGAAACGAGTATGCGTTTGTTTTACCCCCACGCAATTTTGGATAGAAACGTTGATGTCATTATAGAGCCTTTTTATCTGCGTGCTCTTACTGCCTGCCGGTATTAAATGACCTTTCGTTTGTACCGTCGGCGGAATACGTGATTCCCTCATTTTTGTCGACCATGTTAACAGTCAAAATCGATCTTCGACCTTCATTCTGAAGCATGATTAAGAGTTTCTGCACGGGCATTAAGTGCCTCCTCTAGGGAGTAGACAGATGTGACAGAACTCCTGGACGACAGCGTAACTGAAAGTTGCAGTATGTGGGACTCAAATTGTAGATGTAGGTCAATAGAAGGATGGCAGTCATAAATACAATCAATATTTCAATGAAGCAGAGAAAGAAGATAGTACGTAGTGTAGAAGACAGTGGAACTGACGTAAATACATGCGGTGCGAGGGTTTGAGATTAAACGAACGATTGTGCTAGGGTGTCCGGTCTACTGAACTGATCTGAAAATCCACGGTAGAAATGGGGTGGTAGTGATTTCTAAGGAAGAACTAAAGCCGGAACCAAAAATATCCTAGTTGCGGATGTGTCTAATTTGAGGTTGTTTCCTGTGCAAATACACCTCACTTAGAAAACAAACAGGTATTATTTAAAGCGTGTTTCAATCGATAAGCCATTTAAAAATTCTGTTATCTTAAAATTAAATTGCAGGATACTGAGCATATGAAGTGTCCTTTTATAAACAAATCCATATGTGTACAGACATCAGTAAACAGTTAGTGTGATGAACAAGAAGATAGTTTACATTGAGGTATCATGTAAGGACTACAGTGTTTTGTTGGGTACAGAAAAACATTTAATTCACGCCAGTGAAAAGAATGCATAAGACAATCGAAACCGCATTAGTAGACAAGGCTAGCGATGTACTTGTAATCAAACTCCTGTGACCAATAGCCAGTAATGAACTAGCTTGAGCCAAATCCTTGCCTGAGCACAGTAGAAATAGAAGACTGCAAGCCGTGGATACAGCTGCGATTGTATTCTGGGCCACAAGTAATTTTATGAGCAGTAATAAATAAAGCAATTGATTAGACTATGTGAAACAGTGTTGCACCAATCACATTACGACTTTCAGTTGTGTGAACCGCAAAGGGCTCTCCTGATTGGCAGTTGACGAACTAATAACATCAGGGCAATCTGGATACTCATGATGTGTCGTTATCGTGCCGTTACGATTGCTGGACCCAAAACTATGGCGAGTTGTGGTCCGCAAACGGCTGTCCTGGAGGACAGAATTACCGTAGTATTGTCAATTACAATCAAAGGAGAACAGCTTACTGGTACTAATGCACAAAGTGCTCATCAGTTTGTGTCCAAGTGTAACGAAATCTCCATAAACAAAACCAAATTTATACGTACTCTAAGCTGAAGCCTGGTCCGCCGAAAGTGGACTCATAATATGCATTCTGATGTGCAGTCTTATCCATTCACTGTGGATGAATGTCAGTTGCCAGCTACGTCAACCGCTGGACGAATATTGACCACAAACTACCGAATTGAATCTCGATTTGGTCCCCAAGACGTTGCGTTACACTAACTCCCATTTCCAGTGTTCCGTCCCGGTAATTGTCGGCTCAAGCTGACACTGGTTACAGCATCAATTATACGGCATAATGTAACGTTCACCTAATGGATTCACAAAGAGTTCTCTTGGAACTAATCTATCCCTATCCTATGAAATGCGTGGATTAATGGGCGGCTTAATTCCCGTGCATGTTTTCGTAAACATGTGAGTTATGGAACAACTGAAAACATTCCATTTTCAATGACTGTCTTAGAGGTCGGCGGAGACCTGTTAGACAATGAGCTAATTCGAACCAGTGGATTTCAACCCAATAAGTCGAACAAATTGTTTAAACCATTCAATTAATTTTTTAATTATACATATGTATACACATATATATGCATATTATCGTTTATCGCTAATTGGTTCCAGAAAGTCAACATGAGACGATGGTAGCTATCAATTTTCATCTTCTTACTGTTGGTTATTTAAACTTGTTGTTTGTGATAGCTGGACCAAATGTTCCGTAAGCTATCAAAGTGTTTATTGGAACAGCTAAAGGTCGAGTGAAACCGTGAATTAATCAGGCAACGGCAGTCATAAATTATGAAGACACTGATATATCACTGAGCAAAGTTGGCTAGTGTCCTTTATCATGACCGTCGGATTATTCCGTTGAAGACACTATCCGATGTGACAACATGTCACAGTGGATGATGCACCAGCATCCATACGAGTCCTGACTATTTTAACTGATAGTGTTTTTGAATCTTCCTGATTTTTTTATCAAGTGGGGACTGCAAGATTAATCTGGAGAGAACTCGATGGGGACGACAACTGTCTAAGTGAAGCAAGCCCGAAAATTGAAGAGGGAATGAAACGCTTTCAATCAGTTTTCTAGTCTCCTCCCCTCATACATGTAAGGACCTTCTTCCAGAATTGTCAGTGATAGAAATGAAACGTATATGTTCAAAGCAACGTTGACAAAAATAGTAACAAATAACTTTATGAAGTTTTCGTGATTTCTGGTTTTTCTCTACTAAAAGCAGTCTCTTAACAGTTAGATCTTTTGTCCATCCCGAAGGTGGTCTTTATAGAGTGGTCCAGCGTATCCTTAGAAAATCGAACCTATTGGACATCAACATTTTTTATTGGCCACCACAGTAACGGGCAGCAAATAATAAACAGAAGAGATGAAGTGATGAGGACACAAACAAATCAAACGGGAGAAAAATACGAGTGCTAAGCCACTCAATCACAGAAAGAGATAACATCTAACAATCTTCATCCTAAACCTTGTTAAGAATGTAAATAAATGTTTAAAATTTTAATCAGGTGCTTTGTTACACAAAGTGCGTTGGAGTATTTTGTAGTAAAAAAAAGCGTATGATCCTTTTCGATCAACAAATCAAATGAGATTTTAGTTACGCATAGTCATACCACATGACGATTGACATATAATTTGTAGACAGACCATTAAATAAACACTACCACAATTATGACGGTTTCTCTGAACACTATTCGGATAAGACGCAGTTTTGAACAAGTTACAGAACACTTCACTGTATACGTAATAAGGGTTTTAGTCAGACTGTTCGAGTTGATTATCTATTTCTCTGGGCCTGATGACGGTAATTAATTTTCCGTGAAGTCATCGACTAAAGCTTGACTAGTAATTGGGTCTTCTAACACCGACGGTTGGCACGAACAGGCATACTAGTTTGAAATCTCATGCTGCCACCATCATCACTCTAGTAGTTAATCTCTACGCGCACCTCCGCGGTAAGCAGGGTATCAAATTATCGTAGGACCGATGTTCTGAACATTCGACAGGCTGTAAACCAAAAAGTACAACGTACGGTTGAAAATGTATACAATACAGCTAAACTGTGATAAGAAGACGTGTAGTCTATAGCTGTAACATTCACGAGGTAGATGCTTCACTTCAGTGAATGAATTAAAATCCAATCGACGGTAAGCTTGAACCGAAACAGGTTCAAATGGTGAAACCATCGGCTAACTGCATTTTTAAAGAAACAAGGCACTCTGTACTCAGTGATACGTAAACCAGTTTATGCAAACACCTAATCAATAAACCATCAATTGATGTACAGCTTAAAGAAGCTCATTCCGTACTGAACGATCGATATCCACTTTCTCAGTTCACACAGAGACGTTCACCCTGGAAAGGAGTGTGTCTAAGTTGAGAACGGACTGTAACAATGAATTTACCAACTGCCAACATGTAGCAGCAGTGTCTCTTTGTAGATACTTCATTTAAGTGACGATATTTGAGTCAAGTCGAAAAGAAGAAATGCTTGTGAGTTGATTTTACGGGTGATCAGATCGTATGGAAACAGATAGGCACGACATTCATCTATGCTTTTGATTGAACGTGACCGATCAATTTTGAAGATATGAGCGAGGACGTGGATTATGTGAGGTTTATTGAGACAATTTTTCTTAGGTTCTGATAGGACGTGACAATGCGATGTACATTTCATCTTTCGCCTATGTTTTTGACAGATTCATAACTCACGATGAGATTGATTGATCAACTATGGTGTATGCGAAAAGGTTAACCGAGTGCGTAGGGAATTCGGGTACTTGGGGTGTACGGATGTACGTTCGCATTGCATCCTAAGTCCAGGTTTCTTGTAAAACGTAAATGACTACCAGTGCGCACTGTGGGTGATTCTAAACAACCGAACAATAAACCACGGAGCAGAAGTCATAGATTAAGGGGCAAGGATTACAAACAATGAAACTGTTAATGTAGGGGGATAGTAACAATCAGAGCAGTTGCTTTTCAGGACAAACTGCTGATGAAAACGAGGAGATTGTACGTTCAATAAATTGGAAGATGCGCTACCAGCATCGATATAACATCATAAAAAATACGTCGGGAACCTTAGTTGAGTGTGTAACCCGAGACATGTTTAGATATGCACAACACAGGCTTCTATTCTGACAGGGGATGCAAAAATCACTCTTTCAAACGTTTGATTCCGGTCGCTTTTATCAGCTACCTACGCCTACAAATCAAGTCAACAGATTGTTTTAGAAGGTAGATATTCAGTCCGCATATATATATATATATATATATATATATATATATATATATAAGCACTCAACAGACAAGGAACTAGCTTAGTTTTACAGACGGAAGTTGCACAAAAGAAATGGACTAACCAAGAATCATGCTGCGTGTGAGACGGCACAAAAAATAACGGGCATATGGAAATTTGTAGCGAACAGAAACGATATGTAGCCTGTTATGCTACACACAATTAACCATGTCCACATTCTATCTCTCAATGAACCTAGAACTGGTCTGCCGCAGATCAGAAGCCTCACTAGCTTGTTCAGTAGATAGATTTTCACAAACCTCTATCGAAAAAAGGACAAACATTAGATGTGGTCGCTTCGTTTGCTAATATCTTTTGAAATTGATCAGTTACTCAATTACTAGTACGCATGAACTAACGCGTCATAATCATTGTACTGTTGATGAAGTCTAACAACTGCACTCATTAAGTGACCGGGAATTGTATAAGATATAAACCGAACATTCCCGACCATGAGGTCGCTTGCAAATGTCTGTGCGTGGGTACATGTGTGCACTTATCCTGAATACATACTGCGTGTTGTGCCACATATTGAAAAGGCCTTGATTCGATTTTGTTCTAATGGCAATTCTTGCAGAAAATTGTCAGGCACGTTATGTCGTGAACGAAGGTTAGTCCTTAGCAGAGCTAAGCAAATGCAATATTGCATTAACAATGGTGACTGAATAAAGAATTTATATTCAACAAAGTTCATGAATCCCGTGTTGAAAGAACTTAACAACGAGCAGTAATTTAGTACCATAAATACTGTCGGTTCAATGTCCCAAGTAAAAAGAAAAACATTTCTAGTTTTTTATTAAAGTATTTAACAAATCATTTCAGTTCCATAAATTATTGAGCATGTTAAAATTAAAATTAGTAATGTTTCAATTAAGCGTGTTCAAGGAAATTATTCACAGTTGCTTTTAAAATAAAATTCTCCTGTGAATCAAGTTTTGAGTAAATATCTTCCAATTTCCAGAAATCCACATCTGCTTGGTTTCGTTTCAGGCCTAATATCTAGTTTAAGATGACTTATGTACAATCGAGAAGGAATGAATAAAATATATTTTAAAGAGTGAAGAACAAGGTCATTCAAGTATACTTCATTGTATATGATTGTCGTAAATGCTCGATGAAACGACTGTACAAGGAAAGTTTTTAAATTAAGATTTAACTCCGAATTAGGAATGTTAACATCAGGCAGTGTTTACGTGATTAAAGTAAACTGCGTCCTTATTGAAACTCAATGAAAATCACTGTTCAGAGTGTTTTACGTTATAATTCTGATTCAGCAAAACTAGCGATCAATTTTTTTAAACAAAACCACTTCGTCATATCCATGTAGCTAATTTTGATTTTCAGTATTTCTAGCCTCTCTTTGTGGAAAATTTCCAGATATGACAAATTTTAGTTTCCACGGCAAGGTGTTGCATATTGTACATGTAACCTGTTGAGGAGTTAACCATAAAACTTATCAACCTGCCTTTGCGTGTTCAGAAACAATTCGGGTTGATGTTCCAGTTGCTCTGATAACTTAGCACTGTGTGACAATGAATAGCAAGTGATAGGTGACAACTTGTGTGTAAAAATTGTCAAGATCTTATTTATCTTCATCTGTGTTTATGTTTCATTTGCAATCTAATTACTACTACTTATGTTCACATTGTACCACAATGTTTGATTCGGAAACATCGCACGATTTGCGTTTTTTCAATAATAATCTATCTGCCAATACACCATAAGAATTTTATTACAACTTCACTTAGCAAAAAATGACCTCCAACAATTACGACTATCATGCAATTCCTTTGCTTATGAGCAGTTAATGAAATGACCGTTCCCGTAAAGATCACATAATGGTTTGACCTTCCGTCACCGTACAGTTTGCATCTCAATAACTTCCATTATTTGTTGACCTGTTCGGATAAAAAGAAATTCATTTTTAAGCCAGCCAAACAATTGATCGGAACATCCACGACCAGTGTTCTTCTCTTTTACAGCCGAAACAGCTTTATTACTCGTGGATTTTTCGGGATAATTTTCTTAATCTGAATACGTCTGCTGCTGGTTGTTCCGTTGTAGTACGCATTTCTTCCGATACTTCTTGCGGAATTGTTATTCGCACTTACCGGGACCAAAGACAGCTCACAACTTTGGCGCTACTTTCGCCGTCTGATCATTGTTCATATACCACTTGACAACGGAGATATGGAGTTAGTAGTAGACAGCCATCCGGAGACCTTAAAATCTTCATATAATTCAAGTAGGGCCATGAACAACAATCTTTAAAGAGTGGCAACAATCGTCAAAGAATACCATACTTGTTCAACTCCTGAATCTTCTCCCTGTGTTCAAGCGATTGACAAGGTTGTCTAGTGCAGTCACGGTTGCCTCCATTGCAGCCACCCACTCCAGTTTCACATGGCCTCATCCCCGACGTTTAGCTCACACTAAGCTCTGCTAGCTACCAGAGTATTTAAGGCATTCAGCCACCTGCGATCGAATTTGGCTCAGATGAAGTCATTCAGTTCATTGGAGTTTTCAAGAAAAGTCCGAATATTTCAAACAGTTACAGTCATAAGATGATCATATTTGGGCGATTCACAACATCGAGTGTGATAACCAAAGAATACACATATGAAGTTGTCTATTGTCAGACACTCGCCACATTACACGTGAGAATACACAAACGCTGTTGGTTTGTTGCAGTCTACTGTGAAGGGTTGCTGGCATGATATTGGCTTGCTGACGTGTTGTGCTTGTCTGGTGTCGTGTTATTGACTTGTTGAACTCTGATTGTTTGGGTTCAAGTTGTAACCTGTCTCACATTTATTTTCATACTTTACAATTTCAGTTCTTTGTTTCTTTTGTCCTACATCTCAACAAATGCTCTTGTCTTGCTAATTAAGACGACCGCCTCTTTATTAACGAACGTTTTCCTTTGTGTTGTGTAACTGATGTTATTTCATCCATTATTCATCCCTATATCCAACGCCGTCATCGGTTCCTTTATGAATTGTGACCTTACGTTCACTGTTGTTTTGTCGCATTAGTGATATATTTCTATTGTCTGCAAAAAGACTGTTATTTTGCACGGCTCAATAAGTGTTGCAAGCCTCTAGGGCCATACCGTATTTCTTATGAGCCCACTAATTCGTTTTCTTATTCAACAAACAGCTCGTTATTTGTTAGATTCACTCCGGCTTTCTTCTCCGTGAGTGTAGTGACTAAATTGTCTTTAGTAAGTAAGCATCTTATACATTGACTCCATTTTCCGTCTGACCTTCACGCTAATTTGGACAGCATTGGTTCCACGGTTCAGTGTTAATTTGACAGCATCAAGTAATAAATCTATTGAAGTTTTCATGAGGAATCGCAATTGAGGCCCGTTATATTTATCTTTTTTAGTATTGCTCGTAGTCATCGATTTTGTCTACTGTTATCATTAACTTGTGATACCCGGACAGATTACTTTATTAACATCATCCAATGTATCTAACGTTAACTATTCATTATATCGACATCGATCTGTCGCCGGCATTTGACATTCAAACGTGGTCCTATTGATTAGGTGCCATCGATCGATTTCGAGGTAGTATAGTATCAACACGGATAGTAATAACTTCTTCTCTGTATAACTGACATTCCTTAGCATTTGTCACCAATCGTTCACTTAATAACACGTTCCATGGAAAATGTATAATTGTTACTCCTATTTTCTGATCGTTACAACGTTAAGAATCGTTAAAACTTTCAGCACGTGAACCTTTTTTAATTCGTGACGTCAACGAATCGAACTTTAACTCTAGTCCGCTGCGTACGCAGTGGAAAAAAAAACGTTGGCTTATAGTAATGAGTACTACATCAGTGTTTATGAAAACAGGAGCTCAGCATTTTCCGATGACAGCAGCTCACCTGATGCCACAAGCTGTAACTCGATCAATTCACTGTTGTAAAAAAACCCGGACGACCAGAATTGGGTATAACAGTACAATCGATCGCCCAATTCTAATTTTCTATTTGAAAACGATGTCAAAATTGATACACCGTTTGAGTGTTCATTACATCACGGTTTGGTCTAAGAATAAGGTGGTTCGGATTTTACCACAATTATTTCAAACAATGGATCCCACCACGCGAAAATGTACACATTTGTAATGGACAGAATTCGGTTTTGCGATTCATCCGACTGTTAGGTTGTTCTGGTTTTAGGAGAGTGCCACAGTGCGAAATATCGAAGGTAGTCTAATCGGTGGGCATCGTTTTTGTTTTTGAGGCGTACAGTGATGGTGAGAATGAAAGCTACTCAACATGGCAAAGCGTGTATTCACCTGGTCATCGATCGTATGGATCGAAGTGATACGTGCTTCGCGTGCAAACGCGCGGGTTACGATAACTTGTAAAACGGAGATTCATGATTCGTTTGCGCAGCTTGGTTGCTGATGTTTATGAAGCGCTCGAGATTTGTAAAATTTCTCATGAATCCTTATTGCCTTCTGTTTTTTTCTTTTTTTCTTTCTTCTTCATGGCTTCCCATTTGTTTATTGCTCTGCTACTTCATGGGCTATTCAGGACCATCAATAAGTCGACTCTTAGTCTGTCAGCCTGATTCAAAGTTGAAAATGATGAGGTTAAGTAGATGACGCACAATTGTTGAGACTAAACGAGTGCCAGCATGAAACCCCACAGTTGCATGTGCAGTAAAGTTCACTTATCAGCATAAGTTGGTAAATACTGTTCAATTTTAGTTTGACTGTAGACTGGATAATATATGATTGTCCAAGTTGAAACAGGAAACCAAATTTTTGGACCACACCTCTAGCTTTTTGACCACGATTTCTAAGATATAAGACAAGAGTAACACACGATGTTCGCGAACCAGTGGGATGCAGATTGAAGTAAGTCTGTTTGCGCACCCTTTGGAACATGAAGAACAGGTTAATAGTAGTGATGTATACACCTTTCGGGTGTGGTCCAGCAGCTCAGTGAGTTTATTGTGCAATACTGGGTGTGTGCGTGAATGATACATTTTCAATATTTTGACTCATCATACGGTATGTTTACATTTTACCTTTGTTTACTCATCCTCATCAGCAACAATACATCAATGGTTAGCACGGAGGCTAGACTGTCATACTATCGCAAGAAAAAAGGCTCAGTTTAGAGACAAAGGAAGGAGAAGGGAATGGAAACTTGATTCATAAAACCCACACGTCTAAACTAATACAGTCACCACCAAGGCGGTTATACCAAGTGAACAAATAACGGAGTCGCAGGTGAGAGTAAAACGACATTTGGAAGACAGCTTCCAGTAGCCCACTTCATCAAGCGATTGTCCCCTGTATCCTCTGAAATGCTTATCCAGAGGTCAGATGTGTTAAGAAGACCAAAGTTTCACATGGCCAATTGAATCTGTTTGGTTGGATGATTGTTCTTTTGCCTACTAACCATTTCCTTGTCTAAAAAGATTCATTCCTAACTATGATTTGATCTGTCTTCCAGATGAACCTTACTTCCTAATACAACCTGGTTATAAACACTCTCATGTTGGTTAGAGCAGGTGAGTATATAGGTGATTAGTACACAACTGATAGAAGTATGAACTCGGGAGTTTTAAACTCTCTAAGTGAGTAGCCAGTGGGTCTGTTGTGTTCCGTTGTGTACAGTTCATATAGATTTATATCACCTGTATTCATATTCATAATGCTGGTATTCACATAACTTTAGAACGCTTTTGTTTTTATCATCATGTAGAGTCGTTATTCTGTACAGCGACCAACCAATGTCATTTTTTAGCGAAACCCAAACTGGTGTGAGTAAAGTGTTTGTCTACTGAGCATTCAAATGGTTCATCTTATTTTGTTGCTGGCTTCATTGCTCCAACTACAAATGTATGTCATAAACGCCATTGAACTATATTGACATTTTTGCAACCTTCATTCGTACTGCGACCACATGTGTATGTTTCCGCCTGTTTGGGCATCGTCCTATTTAGTCACTATCTCGAGGGCTAGTTGGTTCAACTCAGCCCGTGTCTTTTTTGTGATCCCGACAACATCGGCCGGGTTAATTTGCTCTTATAGGGAACTGCATAGCCAATGCGACCACACCAATCTATCAAAACTCCGATGATCTTCACACCTGGCTTCGGTCGTATTGATTGCTCAACAGGTAACACCAATTTTTTCAAATATTTTTCTCGGACATTTCACAAAGATGTCGCCCAAACAATCGTAAGCAGCACGATGTACACCTCGGATACAACTTCTTTATGGCTCAATCCACTCTAAAACGTGCCTCCACACCAATCATCAGTAAGATTCGCACGCGGTCCAATATCGCACGACGTTTGCAGGGACTATTGGCGCGAACATTTCTTCGGACACAGCGACGCACTGTCCTAAGTTTCCATCACACAAACCAGGGTAACACAAGTATCAGACAACAAACGTTTCGAAAAAGTTGTATCAAAGAAAAATCTACTGAGGTCGTTACTAACTCAGAACGACAAGTAAGATTTACCTGACATTCACTTTACTGTCACATCACATTGCATTTTGGTGTCGACTAAAACGCTGGCGGGGGTATCGTAGAGGTTCCGATGACCTCGTCCGAAACTGACAGGTCACTGTTTGAGCAACCGAACCGTCATGGCAAACTCAAAAATTGCGCCTCCAATTCATTCGCCCGTAAATTACCTTGTTAAACCTGTCATGTACGCAATCACGCCAACTACCTGCCTAACACGTCATATCCCATATGTAATGTGTCAAAACAGTTAAAACCCTTTGGCCCACATTTCAAAGGCCAATATGAACTATGAGACTACCTATGTGTATTCCATCAATGCCTGATAAAATACGTTCGACATGGTCCGCGGTTCTAACTCGGTCAGCAACTTTGGTGTAGGTGCTAATGCCACATGACCTTGTTCATTGTTTGACATGGGTTACGGAAACGAACATTACCACAACAGCTATTCAAGTTCTGTCAAACACCTGCACGACGAATTACGAGGAATGATTATCCATTGTCGCGCAGCATGCTGTCTTGATGTTGACACACGAACTAGACAATACACGGTGATACGGTGGGAATTTCCAATTCCAAGAATTGTACAGCTTCATTCAACAAACAAATTACACTCGGAGGACTATCCTCACATCAACCCACTTGTCCGTCATACTCAACAAGCTCCCGCTGTTTCAACTGATGATTTGCAACAATCAAAATACAGATTTTAAAAAAGTTTAAACATTTTGCCATCTCGTTTTTTATTCACTTATATTTGGTACAATGTTACTTACGTGCCGTTTATGTATTTCTATATTCTACGCATTATTTTCGGCGTTATTCATCTTCTGATTATATTTAACTTTTACGTCAACAGGTCACAATTCTAGCCATATCTCTAGATATCGGCTTTCGTCCTCATACTTCATTGTGATGAAAAAGTGATTGACACGACACCAATGCAGTATAAACGACAAACCCATGGAAGCGCGTCCCAATGAATGATGAGACGAGCAGGCAAAAACGAAAGACCAATCAGCATCAAGCGCATACAAACAACCACAACATGTGACGTACATACAGGATACGAACCGAACTTTCACAACAGAGTTCTTCTTAATTCATGAGGAAACTGCTGAATCTCAATGAGCCATGAGATTGGAGCAACTTAGAACTACCATAAAAGGTTACATCTAGCACCGCTTATCTACTCACATGAAGTGAAAAAATGAGTCCACGTATATACATGAAAGTGCGCCGTGCACACACACAAAATCGACGCAAATGTAACGAACTAGCTTGAAAATTGTTCACTAAGTCAGTTAAAACTAGGCTACTATGTGCAGTTAATTAATCGCAACTGATCACAAACCGAAAAATGATGAACGGCACATGATCGTCTACTACAGTGAAGCGGATCGAACGAGCTCATGAATATCAGTAGCAGAATGTCTGGTTAGTTACGACGACCTTTGCTAAACAGTGCTAAGTTCAACTCCAAACAATCATGATTACGGCTTCATGTTTTAGTCCTCAGTATTGACGTCAATTAAGCCGATCAAATTGGAACAGTGACAAGGCTCAAGTACAAGTTAGATGAGATTGACAAAAAACAGGTGTGCTAGATAGAGTGTTGAATGATGCAGTTTTCAATGTGCACCAAACTCAAATTAAAGTCTATAACAAGCGATATGCGATTGTGTTGAAATAATTGTCAATCTGTGTTTCAGGCACCGCACGACCCATGCGAAACTCCAGGTAAAATCGGAAACTGATTTGAGCCATCCAAGCTGAAGCGGTAATGAGTAGGTTGATCATGCCACGGGCTTCTTTGAAAACACGCGGAATATCCTTAAGTTTCTGACTGGCTAAGGTTAGATTACTAGCTGTTCTTGGGTCACAAATAGAACAGGCTGGAAAAACCTAGCTAACAGGCCCCATAAGTCATGACCTGTTCCAGTTTCAGACAAAAACTGCCCACCCACTGTATTTGTCACCGCGACAGTAATTTCAATAGGGGAAATTTAGGAAGCCTTTTCATATTAGACAAAATCATCATTTTCTCTTGACAAAATTACCGAAGCACTTGTCTACATCGGTAATAATACGGGACTTTTCGTAGACAATTTGATGACCACTATCGACTAACTGCGATCCGCAAGCATATGACATGAGATCCTTCACACCGTAACAGAGCCACCTCAATAGGGATTCATGGATCCTGTCTGATAATTGTCAAGTGGTCGGATTAATAACAAATCGAAGAGGATGGGAACCTTGGTAATCTGTCGTCAGAAGATGGCACCCATATCAATCAGTTCTTGAATGAAGTGACCATCCATGTAGTTATCAGCTTATAACAGATTCGTCCACCAGGTGTGGCTTTTCTAACTGTTAAGCTGTTGAAACCAAGTATTTTCCCTAATATCGTTATCCATGGTTGAGCAGTGTTCACGTTCAAATTCATATATAAAAACCCTAACGACTTAGATCTGTTGAAATTCATTTTTGGGCGTATGTAACAAACCTATAGTTTTCGCTTTGTCTACTGGACAGAAAATCAAGTTTAGTATAATTTGATGAGACAAAACCGAGAAAAGTATTTCATTGCTCTGTCTACGTTGTGTTTTTATGAACAGATATAGCCACATGATGACGCATTGTTGCACGGGGAAAATATTAGATATATTTGTTATCTTCTTCAAAAGTAAGATATAGACTCAAATGTACACGAATATATTCCAGAAGGAATATCTGCGCGTCCTTGATGTCTTTCGACGTATCGAATATACTACTTTGTAGCGTTCACAAAGTTGAAAGCTGGAACTTATGAGCCCTAACCCACTTACCTCCCGTTTAGCCGAGTATGTATGTAAGCAAGGAGTCTAGTAAGCATTACGTAGTTACTTTTGTTGTATACTACTCAGCTGCGTCAATAGATAGTATCACACAGGGCGGAGAGAATGAGGCACGGGTTGAAATCAGTGGTAAGTTCCAGCCTACAAAAACTGTGAACGTTAATCGGAAACATACGTACGTTTTGCGTGAACCATGTTAACAAAGAAACTGCCACTGCACAGCTTAAAACGGAGGAGGAAACGTTGACCATATACAGTAATGCGTACGACTGTAGTGGTGCACCTATACGGTATGATGGGGATCCCATAACAAACGATTACTCAGGCTGAGTATCTTCTACGGTTGGCATTTTAATTTTAAGCCATTGTGCAATGTCTTTGAAGTAAAATTGAACATTACGCACGTAAAATAACAGAAGTTCCCTCAATTTTCTAACCGGAATATCCATGTCTTTTTGGTGATGCCTAATGTAGCGACAGAGATCCTGGAAAATTTCCTCGTGAGTGACTTGTGAACGGATATGTGACACCTAGTGATTTATAGTGTTGATCGGGTCGAGGTAATTCATGATCCCAAAGTAAAATACGTTATTCATGATCAGTCAGGTTCCAGCTATCGGGCTAGACTACGGTATGATGAATTACTCACGTAGAGAATCCGATTTGGTGACAACCCATCCTTACACAAATTTAGAGATTCATATTGTCGTAAAATAATGAAACCGTTCAGTACGGATCATGCAAAACTGGTTGCAGCGATCACATCTGACTTAACCTCCAAACACATCCGATATAATTTCATATGTACCACAAGAAAGATCAGAATTGCTGTTCGCAACCCTGATCTTTTCAACGATATACATGACTATATGTCCAAAACCATGTTTTTCTCTTTGAGCTTTCTGAACAACATAAAAACGAAATTAGAAAGTAAGCCATTAAGTTTAGAACACATAGTTTCCAACACCGATACTGAGCATTCCATACGTGTTGTGATCGAAGTTGTCAATACTCCTCTGCAAGTTCATGAAAATTAACAATGAGCATGACAAAGCTTCCGAAAGACCAACAACAAAACACACTACTGAGAACAAAACAACAGTGAAAATCTACACACAAGTTAGTGCGTGGTTTATTAACACCCGGCTCGTCACAGATTCTTTCAAGATGTCAGTTTCGATAGGTCATAGCCATCAAGTTTTACCTAATGCTTATTTTCAAACCAACTTCCCATCGTGATCTTGTGGTTGGAAGCAATATTTGACAAAAAGGATAGGATATAGCCTGTACCGTGTGTATCGAATTTCGAAGCACAGTCGTGTGAAAATTCGACCCAACCCAATTCCCCCCAAAACGTTTACCCCTGTATATTCTACCGCCTCCGTTTCTGACCGTTAATTGGCCTTGACCTGGATATTTTTGTTTTATCGCGTCAATTGACAGTTGTGCGAATAGCCACTTGTCGCCTTTTGTACTTTGCTTGAGTGGTGC
>JTDE01003076.1:12356-30965 GCA_014338405.1 Paragonimus skrjabini miyazakii | reverse complement strand
GGGGGGGGGGGGGGGGGCCCCCCCGCCATTCCTCGTCCATTGGTCCGGTCACCGTGCTGTCCGCGCTCTATCCACTGTGGGCTTTGACAGTGTTGCACGACAATGTGGAGATATTCTATCGAATGTTAGAATAATCGCGCCTCCGATCTGGTCATCCATCCCACTGTACATGCCATGTCTCGTCCGGTCGTCGGCGATCCGCTCGCTGTGGGCTTTTAGACGTACCTCACCGCCGTGTTGAGGTGTTCCGCCCAAAGTTAGAGTACCCGCATCTCCGGTTTGATAATTCACGACAATGAAACAACACTAGTTTGTTTCATGTTCGTGAAGTTCAGCGATTAAGAGATCACCAAACGACACCGAAGATCAAAATTTGTTGCAAACCATGTTGACAGATCCAT
Source organism: Paragonimus skrjabini miyazakii (assembly GCA_014338405.1). Taxonomy (NCBI): domain Eukaryota; kingdom Metazoa; phylum Platyhelminthes; class Trematoda; order Plagiorchiida; family Troglotrematidae; genus Paragonimus; species Paragonimus skrjabini miyazakii. Next base: position 30,564 of record JTDE01003076.1, on the reverse strand, counting down.
ATCATATGTAGACAACAGTAAGGGAAGATAAGTCTTAATTTCACTCGAATGATGTCAAAGTACACACCATCGACTGGGGTCTAAAGCAACAGAATTTTAAAACAACGTATAGGTTGGACGTCTCCACAAGAACACATAAACGGTGCCACAAAACGTTTCCTATCTGAGTTGTAGTAAGGTGGAAGTCCATTTTTAATGATCATGAACCTATCTGGCTTAAGACGTTTGGAAACTTGCTGCAGACATCAGAGTGAAAAAGTGTACTCTCGTAAAAAGAATCGAAATTAGCTGAACGCTCATAATAGATGGAACTAGTATTGTTATGATTTTCAATAGAGCGCGTATGTGGGAGTAAGAAAACTAGCGATAATGATCGGTGGTAGTTCCGGACATAGTTTGAACAGGCCATTTGAAGAGAAGAATGAAATATCGCTTCTTATGTCAATATACTGAATCGACACCGAATTTTACTAGTTCAAAAGTCACCACTCGTATGCACATGTTACAACTAGCTCACAAATGGGGCCAACCAATATATAAGCACAACTTTTAAGTACGAGCGTGTCCCCGCTAAAATGCACATTCACAGAACACAACTGATGCTCGAAAACGTTTCCTCTTTCAAACAGAAGCTTGACTTTCACCTTTAAACTCAAACACTCTTATTCAGCCTTATCTGAGAACAAGCAGATTGATTATTAGATCAGTAACCCTAAGTGAGCGAGCCCGTTTGCCTTCGCGGAGTATGAGCGATGCTTCACGCTTGACTGCAATAGGTTGACGATTTCCATCTATCCCACTCTTTCTATACTCACACCCATCACCTATTTCATGAACACAATTCCACTCATTCAATCAGATCGACTCATCTCCCTTATCAAGTGAATGCACTCTCCAGTCCTTATCAGGATTTGACTGAGAACGTAATGACAATATTCAGAAGGGTCACTTCAATCGAAATAACCGGGAGAGCCTAAATTGAAAAGTTCGTGTCGTCAACACCGTCACGTGGTGGATGTAAACAAAACCCCATCATCATTGAACGACACACCATATGGCGGACTCAAAAAGACTGTGTCTCCACCCAGCCGTCAACCAACCGCCGACAAGTGGCTTAGGTTTCTATATGTTTTACCACAAAAGCAGGTAGAACCAAATTTCCAATAACATAATGTACTGTGGTAGGAAATAGAAAGTGTTATAGGCAGGGCAGACGGATCATTCGATATGGCATCTTTAGCCGGCTACCTGAGAGATAGGACTGTCAGTTGGGTAAAAACAGATTTCATGCGTGCAGAGTACTACCAATTGGCTGGAAAGTACACAGAACCATTGTAAGCAGGCAGGACACACAATAGCCATCATACATTTGGCATTTAACGGTGGCTGCTTCAAGCCGCCAGGAACGGTTGCCAATGGCTGAATGGTGGTATACACCCTGTACATAGCCAAGTGGCACACTGGAGATAGTGGGAACTTGTCACAGTGTTAACACTCAGTTGTACTAACCAAGAATGAGGGACTGTACATGATCAACATATTGTCAATACTTACGACATGGCCAACAGTGGGATGTATTTGAAACTGAAATTTGGAATATACGGTAAGAAATCCGTTATCAAATTGCTGATGGTTGTTGTCCCAAACAAAAATAAACGAACAGGTGGGAACTGAAACCCAATCTTAGAATTTAGTATTGTGAAAATGGAACTGTTTTTTGGTCTCAAGGACCGTATAGGTTAGAAGCCCATCTACGAGGTTGAAGAATATAAGTGAAAACATACATGCGGACCACAACACTGTCTCAAACGACAAGCAGAAAAGAACCATTATCCAAAGATCAATTTGATTGTATCGACTTACTGGGATTGTGAAGAGAGCACAATTAGAGACAAATCGAGTAAGTTTGAGTTATTTACAATTCAGACAACTCAATGTGAATATGAACGCAAAGGCTCCTAGGAAAAAGCCTGATTCGGGGATTGATTACACATATTGCAAACAGGGAATGACTTCATTGGAGGGCAAGGAGGAGTGTTTCATCAACCCATGTCGTCCGAATCGGAGTCACTGAGTTTTAGGTCATGCTCAATCAATTTTCGATGTGCCGGCAGATATCGCGAATTTGTGGGATGGTTGGTAGGACCAGATGAAGTTGTGGCCTTCTTCTGAAATGTATCATGTACTGAGGATCGTTGTGGGAGTGCTGCAACTGAAGAGGTTGGGGGTTTATCGTTCGCACGGGGACGACCAGCACTCAAACTGCTAGAATCCGACACGGAGTCCGAATCACCGTCAGTTGTATTGCCTTCTTCGTCTGTACTATCATCCATATCGCTGGAGACGCTTCCACCAGCTGGACTGCTCTTGTTTTCATATTCTTCGTTGGCATCTTGACCTCGACCACCACCCGCGGCACTGCTCTCACTACTGCCGCTAGTGCTACTACCACTACTGCTACTACTGCTGCTGCTTAAAGTCCTCGTTTTGGATCCTGTAGTTGGAGGTTTGGACAGCACAGGATCTGTCGGCTTTCGATTCGGTAAGGAGGAGCTAGAGCTACCATCCGCGGCGGTGTCTGTTAAATGCTGATGCGAGGCCGATTGTACCGCATCTGACTGTGTATCTGCACTGCCTGTGGTAGTGGTTGCCGGATGTGTCGGCTTGCATTCTTCACGAGTCTTTTTCAACTGAACTGCATAGGCGATTCGTTCCAGGGTCAGTTCACCGGTCTGTGTACATGGAGGAAAGACAAGGTGGGTAAATAAGATCGAGAGATGATGAGCAAAAGAGAAACGAACTGATACATACACATAAACCTTAGTGAACTGGTAATGGAAGCGTTCAACCACAGTGTTATCGTGGAGATCATTCCATGTATATCAAACACACATTGTTGGCGGTAACTCGTTTCAGATTGTCCTATCGCGGTGGCCGAAGTCAAAGGACTTCTGCACACACGTAATCACAAGTGGCTTGCGTTATACCGGTTGCGGTTCCACTCACACATCCAATGTGAACCCGAAGGAGTAAGACACGTAAGCATATGGAGTAAGATAACTAAAACCATGCAACCCGATGGAAGTTTCAAGACTTTGACATGAGATTCTGGGGGATGACAACAAATAATCGAATCCGAAGACACAGATATTGCTATTTTTTGCCAGGTCATTTGTAAAGCAGGGTCAAGTAATGAGGCAAAGCAAAGAAAGTTCTAAGTAAGTTGCTTGAAAAATACCCCCTTACCTTTGTATGGTGCTCTGCTGTTTACTTGCAACTGCACATTTACCTCAAGTGCTTGAACATAGGCTCTCCTTTCTAAGTTCTAGAAATTTCTTTTGTTTATCCACACTTTAGTTGTATGGTTGTGTGATAGTGTGACACTAATATGGACTGTCAATATATTGTCGATAACTAGTATAATGAAAAACTAAACGACCATCGAGTATCACGTATGGCTGATAAAAGCTTCAGATACGATTAAAGGAATAAGTGGATCTAAGAGCGGACAAGCTGGTCTGTTAATCACAACGACAAACCCAAAATGTAGTGAAAAATCAGGCGTAATTACTGATGAGTAGCCGATTATTTTAACCGTCATAAACTGATCACAAAACAAATGTGAGTGCAGATTTCACACTCAAGTGAACTTTTCTGGTCGGTTTCATCCTAACGGAAGCAATAAACTCAAGGTTTGTTCTTGCCAACGCTCGTCGACAGTACACATCCATGTCAGGATCGGAAGTTGAAACCCGTCTGACCATTGCGTCACTGATCGCAAATTAATCACGTCTGAACTGCCACATGCAGCTACAGTTAACTGTGAGTCACCTCGACAGAAGACACTTCGTGATCCAAATGAAATCACAGAGTTCAGTAAATCCGATGAACAATCATTTCTATACTCATTATCACACCAACCGGTTTCACCCGTGCATAAACTCATAAGATGAGGATAACCTGAACAAGGTTTGAGCCGGCAATTTACAGATTGAATGGAAGTGGAATTTAAGGCCCTTACCAACGGCTCAGTTTCAACAACTGCTTAGTTGTTAAGTGAATAGGGATCTATACAAGAAGGTTACCGACTCAAATCTTAATCCGATCATCCCTCTGCCTGATAAGTTCAAACAAGAGATTACGCGGTTCTGTGTAGTGCGAGATAGTGAGAAAAAGTAAAGTAGGTTGAGTAATTCTGTTTCGGAAAATAGCGCACATGAACGATTCAACATATGACATTGTAAAATAAAAGCATATCATATCTATTACCCTCAAATAGGAAATCTCTAACATAGGCATATCACCGTACTTTTTAGTTTAGTTAACAATGCTAATATCCACTAGTATTTTCGACGAACTGGCGAGGTCGAGAAAAACCACTTGTTACAACAATGCTCTGTCTTCCACAGATTGCTGTCATTTAGAAACATGTGTCTGGACCAGAAGGAAAACCTGATAGCAATGGACGCATAAAAGGAAATATTGTTCAAACAACGAAGTAGTGTTGAATCAGAAGTAATCATGATGAGATGTAAAAAGGTCGTGTCGGGGAAGGTTAAATGAATAATGCACGACGACAGCACATAAAAGGATGTGACGTTTTCAGGAGTGACAGTTCAGATAATCACGTGATCACATACGAGTATGTGAATAAAAGTTGGAACTACAATCAGTTAGGTGAATGTAAGTCACACATGTTATCTTAAATGCTCCATCGCAAACAATGATCATACATCCGGTGGTTTAGTGGATAAGTGATATGGATAGTGATGCAATCCTCAGTTCAACTGCAGTCACCTGATGGGTTAAAACAAGAACAAAACTGATCGAAGTAGAGTGATTTCTAGTTTGAGACACTTGAACTATTTCAACTTCCGACCTTCGCGAAAATAACCAGCTTGTAAAAACCGATCATGATACGGATGATTATATTCACTCCACAAATGAACAGAATGCAAGCCATAATAAACATGAAAGAATTCTTTGTCGCAATAAATGTGTCTAATCAAACAGCGGCAAGCCTCAATATATCATGTAGTAGTATGCAATATTTTTTGAAGCTCAAAGGCGTGCAGTTCTATAACGTATAAGGTCGCTAGCGAGTAACATAACATCAGTCAAAAGCAACGAAACAAAACAGTGGTTCTCAGTACCAGGAATCAGAAGTGAAAACTGGAATTGTGCAAATGCATCGTGTGGGATGCGTCGACAGAGACTGGCTATAGGTCAATGCTAAAGGAGATGGATATGCGTCAGCCGCTCAAAATGGTGTTTGTATACGTAATTGTGTGCTTCCACATACCTTACAATTGAGACTCAGGATTATAAACTTCCTAGGTTAAACGTCTTTTGCGGTCATACCACAGTTAGTCAAATTGGATTTTGAAGTACACTATTGGATAAACCATTCAGCAAAACCATGACCGGAGGCTACGGGTAATGCATCGGTTTTTCCCACTCATAACGCCCTGGTGGTACGTCCCCCAAAGTGCGCACACACTATTCGAATAGTCAGTTCTGGTTCATCGTCTTCCTGACGTTGATACTTGCCCTTCAGTTCCCGAATGTGCGCCATATACTGTTCACAAACGAAACTGCTTCTTATGCAACCAAAACCAGTTGAAAAAACGGACAGAAAACTAAAACGTTTTGTTAAACACTGGATGTTGCCAGATGTTGTGGCAGTTAAGCATCAGTGTGAACCGCTGATTTAGAGTTGTCTATGATGATGATGCCACGTCCGTAAATGATGGGAGCAACTTGATTTGTTTTGCATTATACATTTTGATAACATTCATACATCGTAGACTTACAACGCCAAGAAACAAATTGGAATGGAGAACATTCAGTTCCGCCCTGGCTGTGACCCGACATTTTAAGTGTTAGCAAAGTAAACGTTAGGTATATTCTTATGCATTTTATTTTTGTTGGTAGAGCTACCATTTGTTCTTATGTAAAAAGCTGAGAAGACTTGAAACCACTCCACGTATCTAACACGAGGATACAACAGAGTGGGAGATCATAAGGCTAGCTCGGATCCATTCTCAATCGTTAGTGGTGTTCGACGAGTCTATCCATTCACATCTAAGATTTTGCACGGACCTAGGTAAGTTTCGCTTGTAGTGTCGATGTTTTGCAGATGATATCTCAGTGTACGTCGAGCTAAGGGAGTATTAACAATTCACATATATATATATATATATATATAAAGACGAATAAATAATACAAAGGCTAAAATTAAATTTAAAGCTTTTGCGCATAAGGTGTTTACTGCCGTGTGACATAACGCCAGGTAGCCCAAACCTAAGGAAGTCACAGTAACCGGGGTTTGAACTCACGCCTGTGCGATTATCAAATGAAATTCATCACTACTAGGCTATCGGGAGTGAAATCATGAAACCTTTAGATTAATGGTAATCAGTATCAGCGTTGAGAATGACATGGTTGATTTGAGCATTATCCATAAATATTTTACAGGTTTCGTTGTGTCGGACAAGTCTTACGTTTGTTACACCCACCTCTGTTCGCATGTCTGGTTAGGGCCGGAAAAGACGGCTTTGTGACTAGTGCATAATTCGGGGTTTGGAAACTTTGATGCGAAAGTCTGGGGGACAGTCAGATATTCTATGCAAAAGTCCAGAAGGGAACCAGTAAGCTTAGCAGACGAACAACCGTAGCCAACGGCGTTCGCAACGTGAATCTATGTGTTCTCAAAAATAATGGTTTCTAATCATCCAATGTTTAGACTTCCTACATAGTTGCCGTGAAACGAATGTCAGCTCTATGATTACGTAAATGCGAAGTAAAAAAGAACACAGTATACACAAGCACTCAAGATCGTACGATGACAAAAGTCTGAAAGTGTATGCTAATCGAACCAGTTCACGATCCATGAATGCGTATTGTGTGTGCGCGCGCACTCGTGTGATGGATAAAAACGCGACTAAGCCAAGAACAGGAGCCGATCATGTACGTATGTATACAGGGATCGATAGGCGATTTTTCGTCGATTCCATAGAGACATTGCTTTATGCAGATCAATGATTATGCATGACTTACTGGACAAACGAATATGAGAGGAGAAACATTCATATATATATATATATATATATATATATATATATCCGTTGCGCACTTGGAGAAGAGCAGTAGAAAATAGTTCCGAGTATGGGTACTCTCACTTACTGCTCGGTTGTTTGTTTGCAAGGTGTAGGCGCTTTGATGTTATATTTTTGAATATAGACGTGGCTATTTTTAGTGATTAGGTCCCTTCCCCTGTCTCTTTTTTCTTCTCTCTTCCTAAACAGCCAATTCATTGACCTCAAAGATTGAAAATTGATGTTTCATATGTGTGCCGAATGTCTACCGTTAATCTTTGCACTACAGCACACATCCTCCTTCCGTCCAGACTAAACTTTTATTATCAGTGAGCAGACGAAATGTGGTTGATGAGATCAATAAACATTAATTTCAACGCACGATACGCAGCACTGTATCTACCGTGGACTAAGTGAAATGGCTTCACTCGTTTTCTTACGCTTTAACCGTGGAATTCGGCTCAGTGACGGTTGCACCGCTCTTAAGATAACGATGCCATCTACCGAACTGAAGGCTGAAACACTTATTGTATTAGAAGCCGATCATACTATCCGTCGTCTATCTCATCTTTTGAAAACTGATTGTCGTTTCTTTCTCTTTGCCTACACGCTGTTAGTTGGTTTTCTCGGTCAACATGTAACGGCATCTCCAAACTTGTGGCGATTATGTCTTTTGAAACGATAAAATCTTCCTAGCTTCTAAAATGGGCGACTTACCTCCTTGTGACATGACATCAACAGAGCAAATGCATAATAAAGTGCTAGTTGTGTGACCTCTAGTATAAACAGAGCGTTACCAACACGGTCTGGCAGCTGCAACAAAACCCTTCGACTCTCACGACCAGCTAGAGTTGAGTTAGCGTATCGTAACAAACTGAACTATTGACATAATTTTATCACAGTTATTTTTCGTACTTTTGTGTATTATTTACTTATTTCCCCAAAAAGGCCATTTAAACAAAACCTGACCTTCGGCCTTTTGATAGTGGTTAATCGTTTGTACCGAAAAGGATTGACTATCGAGTTGTACTATGATGACAGTATACGTTTGTTTCAGGGTGTACAATTAAGTGTATAATCAAGTCCCGGACTCCTTGAACGCCCCTCAAATATTAGTCCATAACAGCAACGTACGAAAAAACATGCAAATAACAACTGGATTAAACTCCGGATGCAAAAAATTCCGGATATAAGCGTCACTGAATACGAGTTCGTATCACGTCTGACAGCGTCTCAACGTAAAAATGTAGATCCCCACGTTCCAACCATAAGGGAGCAGTTATTCTGGAAGGACAAGCTTCTATGTAGGTTATTTTACGTGCCGGAGTCATTTAATTACCTGTATGTCCTACTGCCTTTTACGATCAACTTTAGCCTCCACAAATAAACTCCAAATCAAACTTTCGCCATTTAACCTGCCATACAATGCGCACGTTTCTGGAAGAATCCGGACTCGGAACATAATGCACACACATGCCTACGCACTCTAAGCATGGGGAGTTGTCAGACAACGGTTCGGATTTCGGACAGGTTCAATTGATGCCCACTGACTGATCGATCAATCGGACAACGGCCGTTTGCATCATGTTGGTGCGACCCCTGAGTATGTATACTAGGACTCTGCGTACAGACAAACCAGTTTGATTTGCCGTCCTATTATCGAAAGGGACGTGTTAGTATGTGTTCCAGTCCAGTGAATTCAAGCAGCTGGAGTGCGCGACACGTGTGCATTTACGCAGCTGTGGTGTCAGACGCGTTGTAAATACCTGTTGGCTGGTAGACCAACTAGTTGTGATACGGGAGAAAGCGCTAGCAGAATATATCCGAAATTCAACTTTCGCAACAACCGAGCATGCTCAGGGTATACTAACGGGTGCCCCGAATTCAGATTTCTTTTTTCAGAAGAGTTAGGTACGACTAGGGTGCTTAAACCTACTAGATAGGAGTAATCCGGGGAAGCGAGGCTCGAACCTCTAAACGTGTGATCAGTAGTCGGTCCGCGAACTATTTTGAGTTTAGCAAGTAAGATGGGATTTGAGGTGACTCATAAAGCACGTGCCAAACTAAAGAACGCGACTAAAGGAGATCGTGTTGCGTACAGAGACATTCTGTCGAACTTTTAATGAAAATCTGTCTTCAGGCAATCAAGCTGCCTGAATGGTACTTCAACTGTACACCATCAATTGCGGACAGGAAAATGTGATCAAAGATGGATGACCAGCAACCATCACCCATCTATTCACAAGGACCGGTAATTAGCCATCCAGTGACAGCTAAATCATCAGATAGCTTGAAACTCAAGAAACATGTTGTAAGCAAGCTGACGTGTATCTAGTATGAACTATCATGTAAGAAACAACGCAGAAAACATTGATGAACAACCGGACCAAATCAAAACCTCGACAGACATACACTGAAGTCAGTGTAAGTAGGATAAACGTCTAAATAGCATGAAGGATATGCTCTGGTTCGACATGGAGTTAATAGGTAGCCAGCAAGGCTCGTTTTGTGCGACGATTGTAACTAGCGTGGCAAGCGTAGGGAGGCATTCCGACAGTTTATACAGGAATGTGAATCAGCTGGAATCTTGACAGAATAGGTAAAAGACATTAATCGTATGATGTTTACCGGGTCAACGCTTCGTACAATCTGCACCGACTGCCTCAAAAGACCGAAATCCATTGTCTTCAATCACAAAACATACTCAAAACAAGCTACAAGGTGGATACCACCAACGTCTTCAGTGTTCTGAGCCGCACTAGAAAGAGACGTAACAAGCAATTTGCAGAGGCGTTACCAGCCAAACGTATCAACAAGCCTTCTACTGTTCAGAAACAGATCATGTCGACGCTCTAGTTGTTCTGACAGCCCAGCATACATTCACCTGTGTGTGTGTATAGCTGTCATGATATAGCCTGTTCCCTGCTGTGTTTATGTTTCCATCATAACCCGTATGTACGTAATCCGATTAAACGAAATGTTCATCCGGAAAACATCGCACGATTTAAGTCTTTTAATTATTCAATCAAACTTTATACAGAATCGCTAGCAAACGTCGTTGGTTCGATCGTCTTAAAGATGTAAACGATTTATACCGGGAGGATAGGAGAACCATAAGAACAGAGTGTCGATTCCAACTAAACCGGTTGGTAGATGCACAAAAGAATCGAGACGTAAAAATTGCTTGTTGTATTCGATAACGTTGACTAATGTATACCGGTGGTGATTGCACACTGTCAAACTCAAGATTATATAGTCTACATCCGAATGTCGCTGTCTCGGTCCAAGAAAACGTGATGATACTGTAACCAGCACGCTGTTTGGCGAAAGGTTTCTATAAGGAGTGGAAGGTTTTGGTTTATACAGTACAAGGCGTTAACTGCCAGATGCATAACGATTCATATATGGGTTAGATACTGATAGTTACACCAAAACCAGACAGTAACAATTATGACAAACGGGGTGGGTTGGTGGATCGAACCGGATCCACGTTACCAGTATTTAACAGCACAATCACCAAGCTATCGCGAACTGAAAGCCCCATTCCTGTAGCCAACAGCAACATGTTAAAAAGATAGCCAATCCCCAGCTACGCAACTGGATGAAATCGTGATACTGCATCCCAAGATGAGTAGATGACTTGTACAAACGCATCACATGCGAAATTCGTGTGAATTAACAAATTAATATGAATTACCATACTACCACGAAGAGCTACTCGCTGGGGGTGTGAAGTTGGGAAGAGTAGTGTATAAACGATGAGCACTGACAAGTAACTGGTTTACGGGGCTGAAGTGTTAACAGTCAAGTGTGCCAGTAGAGCTGAGAGTGACGGCCCAATGTTCCCCTCTAAAACTGTTAACACTCGAAATTCAGAGCAGAAGTCGATTTGAAATCAATAGCACTGAAGAAGAACATGTCTTTGCTGCAAAGTTGGAGGAAATCCTTATGCTACTAACGGAGTCCACAGACAGCTCTGCTTATGGCTTGATTCCACGCCTAGGTTTATGAAGCCTGGCAGTCATCCAGCTAAGATGAAGCAAAGTAGACAGCACAACTGCGAGGGAATTGTGATACTTCACAAAACACAAGCCACGCAAAACTTCCTTTTCGAAATTATGTAAAATTTCGAAAAGCAACTTACACAATAAAATCTCATAAGAAAGGGCAAACTGCAGTAACGCGATCAATTAACCATCCCATCAGCACGAGATAATGCCCTTTCATGATAAACGACATGATCACATTGCAGGTGGTTGGTTCCAGAGACATGTATTGGACATCTGGTTCGATTTTATTAAGCCTTGTCAACACGACGTAGGTCATGGATTCGAATCTACAACCTGTGATTGAGTGCTTTATTACACAAAAGTGATTTTTCAGAAGATCATCGATGTATAAAAGGTATGAGAATGAGGGAGTCATTAGTGAATAGTAGATAGCTGTTTGTCTATTCGGCTTCTAAAAACCTTGAGGCTACAGGAGAGTTGGGGAACTTCAAGATGGAGGAGTCTCAAAGCGTTGCTGTCCTAGGAAAGAATAAGAAAGAACAGACTTCCGTAGAATAGCGTACCAATGACATCCGGTACGACTGACTTAACGCATGTTGATGTGCATAGTGTATAAAAGAAGTGGTCACAGGAGTATGCTAAACAATTTCAGAGCACCTTCCATGATTATAGCGGCGGTAAAAGGAGGCAAGCAACATTTGTGAAGTAGGATATGCGATTATGGATGCACTGCTGATGAGGCGCTCGAACGCGATATGTCTGAGGTTGCATACCCCAGATGTGGAAATGACATTCTGGAGTGAGAGGAATTTGGGGTATAAATCAAAAGTAATTGAGAGGAGGTAAAACTTGCGTGCTTTAAAACGAAAATCAATCCTTCGTGACGCGCGAACAAACAACGGTTCAATGTGTGGAGGCTAAGGTGAGTTGTGAAGAACTGAATGTCCAGGAGAGTTACATTTGTAGAATGCGGCGACAAAAATAATCAGGGTGGGAAATGTGGAAGCCTAGAGAGACAAGCTAGTGTTTATGCTGATATTGGTCAATGTACGGGTTGATGATAGCTATTGAAATGCGGAGAGCTGGCTCGCATGGACAGTGAAATAATGGTGAATCGTACCACTTGTGAAGGCATATAAGAAACGGGACGAATGGAAGATGTAACTGACAAACGGCAAAAATAAAGTGTACGAGAGAATTGAACCCTGAAGGATACCGGCGTTCAGTTTTGATTGGGATGACGACACTATTTACGAAAACTGCGGCAGAACGGTCATTTAGAAGAGGTCGAACTAAGTGATCAGTTTTGAAACAGATCCGTATGTAGGTAATTTCACCACAGAACTATGCCAATCTCGGCCGAAACTATTGGATATGTTGAGCAGAGTAAACTGAGTTTCCCAGGAGGGGTTTATAGCAGACAACCAAACGTGAGGAACCCCAGTAAAAAAAGTAGTGCATTGACGCTGGAAACCGTATTTGTGGTCGCTGGGTAGTTATCCAGATGGTGTAACGTAGGTGTGAGAGATATCATCATCATTTTCAGTCAAGGAAGCTTCGTAGAAAGGAAGAACCCACAACCTTTCGGATAAAGGCTAGCCATTGATTGCGGCAAAGTGCCATGTCAGAGGGTGTTTCAAACCAGCGGTATGGATAGTGTCGAACTCCCCAGCCCGGTAGATGCACTTGTCAAGCTTGTTCGGCAGGGTGGTTAACGCATTCATGGCTCATAACCACGTTGCCGCTTGGTCGCTTTAGGGCTACTTCCAGTTATCAGCACCCACAGTGAACAATGTGTAATACGGTAGACGCGCCGTCGGTATACATAACACGTGACCCACCCAGCGAAGACTGTGTATTTTCATTGCCTAAGGTATTTGAGTAAACATGCACATACCTAAAATACGCGCCGGCGGACTGCTGCATTGCTCACGCAGTCAGTACATTCAATATAGACTAACTGACAGAGACCACGGTGGTCGAATACCGAGAATGTGGATGCTTCTTCCGCACGGATGGGCCACATCTCTGGTCCACAGAGCAAAACTGACTGTACACACGCATTTTAAACCCTGCCACTAATCGACAAATGAACGCATTTGCGACGCCACAAGTGATAAAGATGGGTGAATACTTGCAGTAACAAAAATAGGATCAATGACAACCAAAGCTCGTAACAACAATACACTTTAAAGACGCGAAGAACATTTCACATAAACGATAGTTACTTAGATCTGGATGGGTATAACGGTTGGGAATTGGAAAAACGCGACAATTCCCACGATGGGGAAATACTGTTGAAACAACCGATGAGCGGAATAGGAGTGCTATGATAGTGCCTGTAGGACTTGATGAACATTACCAGTGGTAACATTGGGGGTTAACAATGTGGCCGATCTGGAGTAGGAATGATGATGTAGTTGCAGGCAAATAGACGTTTGGATGGAAAATGCGATTGATGTCATCATTCAAATTAGGTGGGAGGGAGGCAGTCGAAAAAGTCCAGATAGCTGTTTTGGTCAAACTCGAGAACGGTCTGCTAGCAGAAGTATCTGTCAATTTAAACGTTCTCCGGCTCGAAAAATGTTTTTTTTTATCTTCGTTGACAGTGGTTCAGCACGAGCTGCAATGACGTCCAGACAGGCAGAAGAAGTGGACTGGACGAGCCATTGTTTGTATAAACGGTCCGTCTTACGTGTGTAACATAGGCAAGCGTGATTGAAGTATACTTTACCGGGTTTACGGGAGCATGGAATAAACAGATGAATTTCACCAAGAAATTTGGTAATGTAGTCTACGAACGAGCCAGAAAAACACAACCTTGCCAAGAGGTTGAATTAAAAAAGCCACACAGTGCTTAAATCGATCAGGAAGTAGCGCCGAAATATTTTAAGAGATGGATTTGCAGACTTACGGAGAGGAGGAAGTGCAGTTAATAAGAAAGTGGTCTGATGAAACAGGTGGGAAGAGTTGATTGTGAACGCCGATGGTTTGTTGAGCATCAGAATGGCGGACCACACATTCAGTCAATAGGCCACAGGATCGCCATCAACATGGTCGCGGGAAAAAGTTACTTACCTTAGTTTTCGAATGTTCAGCTTTATAGACTACGAGCGATTAGCCATTTTTTAATAGCTAACAAAGTAGAAAACAACCATCGTTGAGGGGAGTTGGTTGCAAAATCCTCACTCAACCACTACCACAGTGAATGTTTGTTAGTTTTAAGGCTACGGTGCATGTAGCTCATCGAATCGGAGCTGGGATGAAACGAAAGTTACACATGAAGTGGATACCACTGGACTGCTAAAACCTACACAACAGAAGTAAGGTCAAAACCAGAAAGGAACTTATCACCGTGTGAATGGTACTCCGACGACATTACAACCGAGACCATTTAGTTCACAAATTCCTAACTGACCCTACATTTGAGTTGTATTTGTTCACTCGATGCGACAGACTTTCATCAATCTATGCATGCCGACAGACAAAGACTGAAAAGCTTGGCAGCCTATTTGAATATGCACAATGTTCACGATGTGGTGATCAGTTGAGTGGCGTCACAAGGCTAGCATGAACATTGGTAAATCAAAGAATTACCGGCATTCCGCAGAGGTCACAACCGATTGATAAGTGTTAGTTAGGAAACAGATAGAACAGTTCGGCTAATGCAGAACAAGCCACGTACTGTTAATGTGCAGTATGTGCCGGCTGAACATAACTACTTCAGGATATTTTTGTCCAACAATGCACATACACATTTGGACAAAAGATAGACAGGATAGATCGGAAATTTTAGCCCATCCGAATCGCACATATATATATATATGAAGAGCCCAGCCATCCCTAGATTTGCAGCACATCTACAAACGTGCAGTAATGGAAAAACCACACAACCAGAATGATTGAGGCAATTTGCTGTTGCTTAACTAGCCTCTATAACCATTGTCAACCTGGTTTTTGATGTATGCAGGTCACTTACTTAGTCAACACTTCTCACTTCATCCCATACTTTGTCTTTAGTAGTTTGCCAGACTCAAAGCACTTCAATCGTGTTCAGCATGGTGGCTGATAAAAGTTAAACGCTTGGCAATACATTAGAACGTGGAGGGCAGACTGATGAACCGTGAGTTCATCTTAACAAAGTGGGTGGAATAACTGTGTGTGTATGAAGAGTCTGGAGTGAATGATTCAATGGTGATGAGAGCATCCTAACAACACAGGGTGATGGTGGTTCAGCCTATGAATGAGGCTGAATCTGACCACCGGAAAGCAGTGTCACAATCAATGATTGAAGCTAAAACGACATGGTCCGTTAGTGCATCGTCATAGGTGTGTTCAGGCCGTTTTCCAACAGTGACTGTTTAAGCTGGTCCAATCGGTTACTTGACAACAGCTTCATAGCATATCGTACAGAACACCCTGACCAAATGAACACAGCGTACGGTGTACCAACGGCATGCAAACAGGGGGTAGCGCAGTACTCTTTACCAGAGGTAGACCAATTCGGTCTAATAAACGAGAACGAAAACTGTGCATTTCCAGATAAAATCAAATTGATAACGAAATTGCTGGTTAACATGCCAAGCATGACGGACATATGTTGAGTATAGCGAACTGATGGGGGTCGTACACAGGACAGGTCAAATGGATGACTGGTATTCACAAAAGATAACCTAATCAACAGTCACCGAGACTTCCATAGCGGTAACAGATTTCCTTATTCACTCTGGGTACACATCCGGACTGTTCGTTTCTGACAGCAGCGCCATGATAACGGTAGCCCATTCCAAATGCAACATCAAACCCAAATGGTTCCCAGATGCTGCTGCAAAGATATGGACATATTGTTAACACACATGAAAACAGATGATATGCTAACGTGAGCTGAAAAACTGACTGTGATATACGCTTATGAAAACGAAATCAGAAGTTAATCAAAGAACTGCATAAGTTCGTGCCATTAGCATACGTACCTAGAACCCATCAGCACAGGGACGTGAGACAATTCAAGCAGAACCACGACTGTGCAAACTTGCAACCAAACTGACCCGTTTGTTGTAGATCAGCATGCACTCCTTCTGTACCGGCCTTGCGCTTCCACGAAATACGGTTGAACCGGCTCCGACGGAGGCTACGTTTGGCAAATTCACTACCAGCTCTTTACCTTCATCCACTTTGATCGTCCCTGGCTGAGTACGATCCACGGAGGCTGGCATGAAATCGCATCGCATGGTCATATAGGTAGCCGAACTGGGATCCATGAAACTTTTGCCCAATTTTACATCAAACGTTCCATTTAGCTGCATGTTAAATGCAACACCACCGTAACAGGAAATCAAGAAACAGAAGGCTGAAATGATAGAAGGCAGAATAAACATTAAGATGCAAAAAATAAGCTAATGACTCAAAATTGTGCGCATCGCCGGCCATGCTGTTTAGCAGTTAAGCATGAAGTAGGTTGGTGAGACGACTGTAATTATGACGCTGACTAACAACTAACACCGAGGCCATAATCAGAACAACTAAGTTGAAGTATAATGTCAGTTTGAACAAATTAATGGAAGTACGAAACATTTAATTAGTTGCGACGCAATTGAAATACTCGGAATTAGGGACTTCGAATAGCCCTAGAAATCGTACTCGGATTAAAACCTCCCACGCAAGTAATAAGCAGAAGACCTCTTACTGATTGCAGTAAGCAGTTCATATTCGTGAGACAGGAAGCCGAATTTATGGATGTACAACAGTATTAAAGAAATCATAGTCACTCATTGGATGATCATATGAACACATACAGTCACAAACTGAACGTTAATTGATGCAATACGAAACGAAGAAATAAGCGAATAACAGAAGGCGTAACATTGAGACGGGTTGTCCAATCTTGATGCAGTATCTTCGATGTGACGTTTGGATTGGTCTCTTGTTAGAACTCCTATTGTGTCAGGGTTTGGATAAGCGGTGAATCGAGTAGATTTTAATCACAGCAATCCATCTTCCACACACGTGGGGCCCGTTGAAATATGCGTGCTGACTCGTTCAATCAATTCTGTTTTTCTATTAAGCCACTTTTTCACCAACGTTTGTTTTCGCTGTGGTAAAGTATTGGTCGCGAATGTAAGTCGGTTAACAAATGATAATAAGCGAGGAGTATCGACTTTCAGTCGTACTCTCTACAGCTTAGGTTGCAGCTGATTCTGACAATGACTCAGGAAGTGATAGATTAAAAATGTGTACCAAGAATGGGAACAGATGAACTCTACGAAAACCAATGATTTTGGGAATCCATTCAAACCACTGACTGAAAGTACCTACGAAAGTCAATGCGAATGAACAAACAGTCTTCGAGTCAGCGGGTGGCATCACTTGAATTTACTATCATGGCCCGGTAACCCACCTTAGTCTGGCCGTCCTGGTACTCATTGTAAACGCCGGCGGTCGCAATGATCCGAATACAGTATGACACACATCGTTAGTACGCAGAGTGTGCGATCTCGCCAGCGTAGTCTGCTTTACTATATCAGAGCACAAATACGAGAGTTACGATGCTAGCATTTCGCTTACTCTAATCAGCCACAAAAGTAAACTATTCAGACTACGAGCCGCAGGCAAACAGAGACAGGCAGTGGGTGAACACACATAAATTCCCCATAAGTAGTATGCACTCGGGGGCACAGCAATCTGGTGGGCTGCTTCAAACATTTCTATGCATACAAAGATGGCTAGTCTGTGTTTAAATTTCAGGTGATACATCAGTCCGTCGAAGGCCTTAACAGAAGGATGCCAGGTATCTGCGAATACGTTTACTTTCTCGTGAGTAACATTAAAATTCAAACTGGTTAACTTATGAGACTAAAGGTGTTTCCCCGAACTTTCTGCTTAGGTAGTAACACGACTACAGACGTTGGGAACTAATCCGAGCGAATATATTCTTCACAGAAATATATGTATTATGCAGGGAAACCAAAGATCATTCTGGAAAATTAGCGAAATTCTAGGCCGGGCAACAATACAGAAAATAACATACTGCGATATATATATATTTAAGGTATTAAAAGGGCAAACACTGAGTAGTGAACGATTTATTGTGACGTTTCAAAT
>JTDE01003075.1:25449-41677 GCA_014338405.1 Paragonimus skrjabini miyazakii | reverse complement strand
TAGCAGGCAGAAAACCCCCGGGTAGAAGGCGCCAATCACACACCTAAACCGGGGAGAAGTGCACACGACGTGCGGGCGGAAACCAGGGGATGTTGTGGACTGGAATTGTGATTCAAAATTGCGAGCGCTCGTGTGGCATGGTAACTAGCGAGTTGGACAATA
Source organism: Paragonimus skrjabini miyazakii (assembly GCA_014338405.1). Classification (NCBI taxonomy): domain Eukaryota; kingdom Metazoa; phylum Platyhelminthes; class Trematoda; order Plagiorchiida; family Troglotrematidae; genus Paragonimus; species Paragonimus skrjabini miyazakii. The sequence continues at coordinate 41,515 of JTDE01003075.1, read as the reverse complement.
AAGATTGTGCTTTATTGGACGCCTTTTCGCTACAATATGTCTAAATAATGATTGATCTAGATAACTCGCGAGTCAGTGCCAAGTCAGGAAAAGCACATCTTCGTGGCGAAAAGTTGCCCCACAGTTGCAAGTAGATAATCACCTTCAGAATTCTAACAGACAATCTGTGCAGCATCCTGGATGGCACGCACCAAACAAGCTAGGTGTATCGGTTTGGCATAAAACGTAAAAATCCGGTTCTGTTTTGAACACGTAAACCGCGGAAGACACCGTTTCCGTCGATGATGGATAGTCACAGTAACACTTGTCAGAATGAGAGTTACCAGAACCAAGAACGAAGAGGGAATAGATTCACCAAAAGGAAGATGACACTGCACATATGCCAATCCATTCCAAAGGTTGGTTTATCAACTAAGATATACATATTTCCATTCGCGAGGATATCTCTAATACTAGCCTTAGTCACGGATAGAATATACCAATTGCGTACAACTGATACGTTGGGAAAGTTATGGAGCGGTATGTAGTTTGAGAAAATGTTTTTGAACATTTTATCTTGAAGCTTCCACAGGGAAGTGTTTGACAATGAAAGTGCATCCGCCGAGGTGGAATGAAACAATTGCGGTGGATACGAGAGGCATAGCAACAGTTGATGGCTGTTTTCGGTGCGAAACGCGAATGAAATTGTTAGTCTGATTTTAATTAAGATGTACACTGGGCAAAATGCAAATTACTTTATCTGAAACAACAATAAATTATTTTTCAGGAGGAGCGCATCTATGTGAACAAAAAATTCCAGTGATTTCGAAACTCAACAAGGAGGAAACGCACATGACGGTTACAATGGTCATTCTATATGTTCATTACGAAAAAATGCAACGACGCCCATGCATCAGCTCACACGTGTCTTGTATACATTTCAGGCCTTAAAGATGGACGGAAAACGGAGACAAAAACGAATCACCAAAGAAATCGTGCGATCAATGACACTGGTTTCTTGTAACGTGTCGTGTTCTGACCGAGTTGAAACATCGTGTCACTTATAAGCACTTTATGGACCGAAACTGAGATGCAAACGCACTTGCGAGAAATGGCATTAAGCCTCGTGTTTAACACTGGTATTGGTAAACAGCTGAACTGGGCAGAACTAGCGTCCCCCAGCTCCTGCGAGTTTTCAAGGAAATGACCATCATTATTCTTGTAAGGAAAATCAAGTTAGGTGCTTATTTTGGGGACCATTGAAGCCATCACAGCACTCGTCTTTTGTTCGCTGAAGTTTTGAACGCTGAGGGACAGATATTTTTCTTAAACACGGCCCTCTTTGGTCAGAGTCTTCCTCGAACAGATTTGTCTGTCACTGTGAAATAAGATTCTCAATAGACCGCATTCGCACTGAGTCGTCAAAAAGCATTGGAATTTTGAGTACTCTTCGGTTCAGGTGATACCAGTAGACGAACCATTATTAGGGAGCTAGGTGAGTATATATAAAAACGACAGGGTATCAGCATCCTCGTGTTCAACGGTAAAGCTAATATGGAATTCACCTGATTCAGCGAGTCCAGTAAATTTGTTGCAAAGTTACTGGTAGTGATGAGTAAAGAGATATCACCGTCACCACCATCACCACCACAGATGGTAATACACCAAAGTTTCTCATTGTTGTCAAAGCTGCTACACAATCAGGAAGAAGAAACTAAGTCCTAGTTAACAGATAGAAAAGGCTTGAAAGGAAGTTACTAAAAATAGGTATGTACTCAAATATTCAACATTAAGGTATCCACAGCTTGAAAACAAAAAACCGGGCGGCAGATGAAAGTGAGGTGTGATCAACAAAAGAGACTTCCTATGACTTTCAATGCCCCAAGTAATTATGTGCGCTTAATTCACAGAGAACTGGGCCGAACGACGGCAACAATCACGCCACTGAACCTGATTAGCGGTCAGCTTATCTGAAGTTTCCGACAACCGATTCTGTGAGTCACGAGGTTTCCAGCCTGAGAGACGAATCCATTCTACAATGGCCAACTCTGTAGTGAACGGCTTTAATTCTCTACATTAGGTCATCATCTGTCCAGTTGACTCTAACATTGGCAAAGAGTGTTCAGTGAGGCAGACAACTAGTTAGTATCTGTCGGAGAAGTCGCCAGTTCGAAAATATTGTGACAAAAAGACAGCGACTTTCACCATCGCTATAGTCATGTACTTCTCTGGTCTCCACGATCGTCCTCAGCCGTCGTGACAACTGTTGTTGTCATCCTGACAACACGCCTACACTGAACTGTCCGGACTTTTGTCGGGCCCATTCTTTTCGGCTTTGCTTTGTTGCTAGTCGCAAATCCGATAAAAACAAACGGGTCTGTGACCATGTTTTCTTCGGGCTGAGCGACACAAAGAAGCTCTGCCTGAAGGCCAGTCATTTTCCTGTGTTCATGCGGTGGCCTCGGTAGGAAGGGAAGAGACTAACCGACCGCGAATACTCCGTTGTTCATTGCCGTTATCCATCGTGCTGTTATCCGCTGTTTCATTGACTTTTATTCCGTTCTCGTTTACGCGCTCAAAGGCCATAGGTCCAGTCACAGCACTATTCTAAGTGAATGGCCCGACCTTGTAAGTTTGTGTAAACTCAAAGATTGAACAAAAGAACTCGCTCAGTAATCACCATCAAATATCCAGTTCCTAACCTCTTCGGTACTTAACCGCTGATGCCGCCCGATGCAAGCGATCTAACGCATACATCGACAGCGAAATACCTGAGGGTTCTTGTCTTACCTCGAACGGTGAAGCTTCGCAGAAATAAAATAACAGTCGCCTTATACAAACGACCCTTAAGTTTCAGAGAGATACCTCTGTAACAACAGAGGTGTCTCCGGTTGACGAATATAGGCTTAAGGGGACGAGCTTAGATTTTATTTTCTGTACCTCCGTCGCCCATAAAGCAACTTTCTAGGTATACAAACCGATAAACGGCTTCCATAAATTTGTTTCACAACATTACATGCACGTAACCACAACAGTCTTGCAGCAGCACTTTGTATTTTGAGGCTTAAAAGCGCAAGTATTTACCAGGAAGCGAAACAGTGTCCACCATTGTTCGTGTTGTTTAAATTTTTTCAAATGACATCTTGTCATCAACATAATCAAGATTAATCGGTATTCCATCAGACAGGAGGTCAACGCTAGAATCTTGCGATTGACGCAGACAGCCTCTCGTTAGTTAGTTTATGACAGCAACTGCCGTAAGAGTAACTGAAAACAGGTAAACGATATGAGGATGTTATCCAAGTAGGTCGTTCACGTTGTGATGTTGTGTAATATGCACCTTCGTTTGTGAGTAGTACAGCACGACTCGTATGCGCGGAAACTAAAGGGCAGGTCTCAACGCCGAAAAGACGAAGGATCGGAAGTGATTATTGGGAATGTGTATATGGACTATATGCGACGTGTTACAAGGCAAATGACGATGCACTGCTGAATGGTGCAAGGGAATGCACGTCAACTATACAAATTAATATTCGCGTCCGTTTTATGTTTTTACATATCCTATAATCGATTTCGTGCAATAAACAACCTCTTAGACTAAGCATCTTTTGTAATTACAACAATATCGACTTTACATCCTGAGAGGACTTTGTCTTGGACCAGACCATCTGCAGGAATACTATCCGGACGAGTGTTCGAAGGTTCAATGAGCAACAGTTGCGCGACCGTGAACAAAAGCGTGCAGTAGGCAAATGAACTGTAGGTGCCATAGGTCGTAGTGACATGATTCCACGGCAGTGCGACGCACGTATCGGCAGTCTCGGACTAGCAAGTCATCAACATACTCACTGCGCATCATCATCAATGAAGAGACGATTGCGTTAGATAGAAGTAAGTAGTCAGTTATACCTATTTTTTCGTTCCTATAAACCAACGGCACTGTAGTTTGCTAAATCAGTCGCTTTCCTTTTTAGAAACCTAGGTCATTTTGGTCTTCTACTCATTCTCTTCAATTCATTTTAGTGCATTACATGATGAAGATATTGTTTGATTTTCGGTGAAAATTTATGTTTTTCCTACTATCTTATCTAGGATGCCTTACAATTTCAATATCTTTCTTTCCAGTTTGGATCATCATTGGAATCTCCCTATTTTTTGTTTCTGAGAGAAACGGGTTTAGTTTCATAATAGTTTACCATCTGGAAAACCCGCATTGATCGGCTGGACCATAAAAACCTGAACTCATTCGCTTTCCGATCTTATTCCTTCGAATTTAAACCAGATGCGTGGTATGCTAATGGAAGTAGTGCAGTGCCAGCCATTTGTGGCGTGGATGATGCGCAGGCAACCTTGAGATTCGAACATTCTGACAAGTTAATCAGAAACGGATGCCAACAACCGTGTGGTTAGCATGTGGTTCTACCCCACAATGCCTACTGAACTTTAATACGTAACCCAACAGTCTGAAATACGTAGGCGGTAACATGCAGCGGTGAACTGCCTGATTCCCTCTCCCTTTTTTCTTCTCTCTTACTAAACACGACTTGTTTCTTCTTCATGGCTGTGTGGCAGTTAAGCATCAGTGTGAACCACTGATGTATTGCTGTCTGTGATGATGATGAACTGCCTGATTTCTCACGGGAAATGGTTGTTTTGGGATATCAAAATATAATTTCATACGACAAAACTGCATCTTAATTAAACTTGTCATCTGTTATCTTTCAATATCTGAAGGATTGGTTCAGTATAAAAATGTGGGACATCACGAATTCAGTGTCTTAAAGACTCTCTCCATCAGTCTTCCATTGCCACCACACTCTATAGAGATAGCTACCAATTCAATTATCAGTTATATGGATTTCGATCATAACATCGTGGTTATACGGTTGATGTTTTCCCATTTCACTGCAGTTATTGGGATGATTGTGTCGGCTCGACAGAACCCAGCGCTTAAATCTGCTGTTGAAACAACCCACAGTTCCCACATACTACAAAACAAATGAGCACAGCCACTCCGTCCGGTTAAACTGAAAGTTGAGCTGCTATTTTATGGTTTGGTTTGAATGGTTGTCCGTAAACCGATTGAGAAAGATAAGTAAGCCTGTCAGATATGTGCGCTTCGGGCATGGGTGCACACCTCGACGGAACGCGGCGAACAGTTGCCACAAGACACTGTTTCCCATCAGAGGGTACAGCAGGAAGGTTATACTTCTAGCTACAATCTAGCGCCAATCAGCAATGCATACAGTCTAACCTGCTGCCTCTAACCTATCAAGAGGACGACCGTGATTTTCAAAAGCTAACCAGCCGGCGCAGATTACACGATACGTGCACTTTATAAGATAGGGACACTTGGTAAACTGTGGTCAGATCAAGCACACAATGAGATGGACAGCTCATTCATTTATTTATGATTTTATGCTGACTATTTCGTTCCACCATATTTTGGTTAACCAGGCTAGCTTGCTCATCACACATGCTGATCTAAGTTGTTCAATAAAAATGTGATATTCAAACTTGCCATTCTCTTAACAAATCAGGGACCTTGAATGATATCGATAAGTATCTTAGCATCCACTACACCTCTATCTCGGCCTAGCTTTTTTGAGTATGGTGGTACTTCTAGAAAAACTGTCATAATACAACGAACCCAATACGTACCGATATTGCAGTCATTAAGCCACGCAAATGTGCCATGTACGCCAAAGTAATTTCGCGAAGGCCTTCGAACAGAAGAGTAGCGGCTGTAAAGGAGAAGAAGAATGTGGAGCTACAGCAGGCTTCATAACTGTCAATCTTGAGACAATAGTATTACGCAGTTATCAGTCAAGTAAACTATGTACATGCGTTGCTAGCAAGTGTCTGCAATAGACGGTAAATTCAAACAATTAATCCATAAACCAATACCTTGCGCAGAAAATGCACAACTTGTGCTTCCCGTGACGGTACGGTGCTCGGCCGGTTGAGGTCTGCCCGCCCAATGCCAAAGTTTAACGAAGTGTTCGAAGCACAAAATGACGACAAATAACCAGGATTGTAGCCATCTGTTATCAAAAGCACCGTCCAACGAAGTGAGCAGTTGTGGAAATATATGGTTGCACCACAACTGCAGCAAAGCACCACCGCAACCGAGAGATGCGCTCCAAAGAGTGGAACATACTGTGCAGGATGTGCAAACGAACAGGGAACCCTTGGTCTGCGACTGCCGGCGAGAAGAGACCATTATCTGGGTGCGAGATCTTTTGGTTTTAGGTTCCTCAAAGCACACGGGTCGATCTAAAGGAGAAAATCAAACCAAAGAGACAATGAAATCAAAGACGGGACGTGTGCGATTTAAACATTTTGATAAACTTACTGACAACTGCTGCAACAAGAGTTCGCAAAACGGTTTCCAACTGCGTCAATCTGTTCGATGAATCCGACAACTCAGCACAATTCACCAGCACTTTCAGCACAGAAGAATACCAGTTCCAAACCAGTAGGTCCTCACGCATATTCATCGACAGTTCAGGAAAGCAGAATCGGTAGAGTGGCTTCAACGTCACTGGGATATCCAACAGTGCAGTTATGGTTGCGCTGGGCTGTTGGCTCAAGAACCAATCTGTCAGAAAGCTAGCGACGAAAACCCGTTCACTCAAGCTTGTACTTAGCAACCATCGTGATGAGCGAACAGGCATCTTGACTTTGTGATCCGAATGTAACAGGGACAGATCATGACTATGCAACCAACTGTATAAATGCATAGAGTCGATGATTTGGGGCACATGTCCAGAAGTTTTGAAGTTCAGGGTCATCAACTGTGCAAAACAGATTCCAAGGGTTTCTAGAAACAAGGACTATAAAAAAGGGCGATGGCGAAACCGTATCAATATACCCACATGATGGAACATGTAACGAAAACAACTTGATCTCAATTGCAATACAAACAACAAATTCTAAGTTAAAAACTGAAAACCTGATTTCAAAAATTACAGTCCAGGAAGGAGTGTGCAAACACAGTGCACCACTCAAACGAAGTTAGTTGAACGGTGGAACATGGTTGCGCCAACCACTCGAAAATCTTCTTAACGTTCAATGTACCAATGGGTTCCTGTTGGCACTGGTAAATAAATTACTATAAATTGAACATCACCCACAGTTGATCGCAGCTGTCGCATTCCCATAAACTTTCCAGTCGGCTCCTTTCGAGTAGAGGAAGCACTAGACTCGAGTTTTACTCTTGTTACAGCTTGTCAGTAGTGCATATCCTTGCCACTGCCGGGACTAGAACTCCGGTCACGCTTTCAAAAGACAACCCTGTTGACCACTGCGTCATTTGCCTCACATTAAACACAACTGAATCACCGTATGTGAACGGTCAGTCACACTCGCCTGTGAGTAATGATCTCAACAGTAAAAAAATTACTGTTCGCACTTCAACTACAACATCTCAATTGCAACCGGTTTCCAGATGAAGGCACCCGAACAACATGAGCACTGAATGTAGTACGATTTGACTGGAGTGGTTTTCCGATTAGAGAACGTTTAGCTGATCAGAGTTCATACACGAGCTGTTGCGATCAGAATAGCGGTCGACCAATGCCGGTAATCAGCTGCTACGTCGAAGCTGTTTGTGAGAGGTAGCGATTAAAATAGTTTTGAAGTGTTTCGGAATAAACAATCGAAATGCCTGTGTCAAGGTTGTGGCAAGTAGTGACGGATAGGTCAACCAAAACAAGACCAAAGCCATCGTTAATGTAAACAGCGTTGCTTTCCTGTGAAGAAGGCACCGTTTTTCTGATTAACTGAGACCGCGTTATACCACTCAGACTCTCGTCGGCCTCATTTTTTCGACACAACAGCTAAGTACGCAACAATATATGGAATTGTATTAAGCAATGAACACAAAGGAGCAGTAGACAAAATCCTGCGCGCGTTGGTTGTAGCCTAACGAATTGAAAATGCCACAACTGTAACATATACAGCCAACTGAGCCTGACCAGAAGGTACCGTGGCTCGGGCTGCCGTTCACCACAGAAGTGACCGGGAATACTCTAGAAAAGAAAAACGCTACTGAAAAGGCTAAAAAAACAGTGCAGGTATGCCGTTAATTGTAGTACATCGCTATATCGGATAGCGTTTCTAACCAGCGACTCAAGTGATCACACAGATACCAGTCAGACAGGCAACACCTACTTACTTTGCCCAGTAGAACAGTCATAGTCTCCATATTTCGTACTGACATTGTTGCTTGAACACCACGCGGTTTTACTCACCTGTTGGCGGTCTCAGTATATAACACCCGGTACGGTGAACGCCCCAGGTTATAACGGCAAAACCAATAAAAAACGAGTCCAGGATTTTTTTCTATGCATACGATTCCAAGCGATGTGCCTTCCTATTTCTACAGCACGCACCATCCAAATGAGGTGTTCTGCAACAACCAGTTGTGACGGAGAACATGAGAGATCTGCAGAAAGACTACCTTTGTGAGTTAACCGTTATACTGTTGTGATGGTAAATTACCATTCATCCACAAACGATAGAAACCTACCAGTAACCATGTACCTCTTCAATAACAGGTGCACCATCGTCTGTCTGTGTGAGCTCTTCTGATTTCCCGACGTTAGTTGATTCGAAGCATCAGCTCCAAAATAGGCTGATCATTAATATGACACTTCGGACGTTTCATACCGTAAGTGGTGCACAACTGCATAAGGTATGAGTGCATGTAAAGCCCTACTTATAATATAGCATCCGCTTAACATGTTTATGGTGCTGACAATGATCCTGGTCAACGCGCCCATAACATCAGAGTCGGAAATTAGCATTCGGTGATTAACACGCGGTTCACAGACGGTGTGAGACGTCTGATTTTGCGCACTGACATAACATGAGCGGCAGTTAGACAGCATATTTATACGGTAAGTAAAGGGCACTGATGCGGTGAAAAAATTGGGGGTAACCTATTTTGTGACCACTTCTTCCAAAAAGTTTCCGTAGCCTGAATTCGCACCCAGCACAAAAAGGTTTGCCTGATGGCGCTAGTAGGGAAATTAGTGTGTTTTCTAAATTGTGCGTCGTATGAGTGGCGCTATTAATGTACTCTGGCTTGACAACTTCTAAACCGATGAATCAAAAAGTAGCCAGGATAAAGGGCATGGTACCAGATTGGCTACATTACTAACCAGCCGCACTTAAGGGAGAGTGATTGTTTCTGTATCAGGTTTGTGATTCTTGAAAAATAACACACAGGTTACAAGTTCGTAGCTGTTTCAAAATAATGATCGATTCAAACACAAACATTTGTGGAGCTCTTAGGAATACAAATAATGTGACAGACAGAAATGTGCACTATGCAGATCGGTATCCTTCCGACCGGGATTGTACACTCTAAATGAGAACTGACAACTCACCTGCGATGAGGTTAAACACTGACGCGATTCTAAAGCTATGTCAATCCATTGCAAAGCAACCGCACTCAGATAGTTTTTGATCAGACGACAAACATCCACGGAATCAGCGAGGTAGTTTTTCACCATTATGTCCAGCTGCGAAAGTACAAAGGCCACACGGTTATCCACATCGACCAGGGCTGAACTCTCTTCCGAGTCGACAAACAATATGGCCAGCTCAAGAACGAGGAGCATGTGAAGACGAGAGAACCAAATTTTCCAATCTGGACGATTCAACAGTTCACGAGCAACAAACGAAGCATCTTCAATAACAGTGGTGTTTTCCAAGTCTGTGTACGAACGAGCACCACCTTCTGCATTCGTCATGACCATACGGCAAATGGCGAGCTGGGCGAGCTCGGATGAATTCTCATAACACGTACCAATTAGCTGGAAGTCGTCAATGTTATAACTACATGTAAGTAAAGCAGTAGGAAAACAATAATTAAGTTGAAATGTTCATAACTCGAAAACAATGAGGCAACTAGTGCGTTATAGTCTTGGCAATATAATACACAATAGGAAACCTTACACTCGTTAAAGTCTGAAGAGATAATCATGCTCGAAAACGCAGAGAAGCCATCAAGGAGGCAAAGTGGTAACTTGAACATCACAAATATGCCGGAATATTAAATCAAAATAACAAGATGAATTGTTGAGCAGGATGACAAGTGAATGTACAATGTCTTGCAGGAAATGACAAACCCATGCTTTTCAAATTGACCGAAGACAATAAAATGTGAGCCGTTCGTCGAGGAGTCTATTTCCATATCAACACCGGGCATTCAGTTTCATAAATGATAATATGAAAAATATGCAATTGGCATCAAAATCTGGATTTGTAGAGCGGTCGCTCATAAAAGGTAGCCCTTCACATACCAGTTGAACTGCGCCAGATACGGTATCACCTGTAAACTAAACGATTTAATAACAGGAAGTGGAAACGAGAGATACAACCGAAGCAAATGAATCACTCTCAAGCATACACATTTCACAGATAGCCGATCGTGTATAGTGTTACGGTATGGTAGTCCGCAGGGTCCACGTAGATTGGCGGTAGTACGTAGAACTGCAAACGGCAGGTTAGCAGCAACCAGTTGACGTTTTTCAACTCCTACATAGTTCAATGAAGTTGCGTTTCCGTAAACTGGTCATGATTCGCAGCTACAACTCTGTTTTAAAGTTTAGTTAAAGTTTTATCCACAGCGTGAGTGTGAAATCCAGACCATCGTCACAATGAGCACTTGCAGCAATAAATAAGTGGTACCGAATGAATCATAATAGTCATACAATCAAGAAGTAGATACAAAGGGTAGGATAACCACAGTATGAAGGCAAAATAGGGAGAATGGAGAAAGGGAACACAATTCATAAAGAAACTTATGTCCAAATTTAAGTATTCAATATGAATATGTCCTTTATTCTGTAGGTAAACAAGAATACGGCGGTGCCTCATCACGTTTATTATCCATCTTATTAATTAATCGCAAAATTATAGGTAGCTTACATGAACAGCGGCAAAAAAAATTGCGCAACTAAGTCCCATTGTCTGCCAACTCTCGTAGGCTTATCAGCCGCAGATTTTTCAGGCCGCGACAGCTTCAGTCCTGAGGACAGGAACATCCTACTTTGACTAGTTCATTGATAGTTGCCGCTTATTCATCTCACACATCATGCCAAGTGCCTGCGGCATCGACAAACAATGCTCCACGATGCGCACGGTAAATAAACAGTCTTAGTGTTAGGGCGCCCACCCTATTACCGTCCCAAGCCGCCTCCGTCGTGAGAAAAAAAACGATTGACTCAGTCCTACTTAGCGGACCTGTTCAAAGCGGTCGAGATGTTTTATATCGCTAGGCTCATCTGCGACCCTAACTAATTTTTCCCGATAACTGTTCCGTTTGATGTCTTGGGAATGTTTGATCATTACGCGCCCTATAAATACTTTGTAATTGTCGTCTTTGTCGCATACGTTTTTGGGGCGGAACAAAGCGGTCTCTTCTCTCTACGCATCTTTTGGGCTTGTCTTGGGAACGAATATGAGGACAGTCGCAGTACTTTTCGGGACCGAGATTTCCGTGTAAATTATTGACGGGAGGAGAATCCGAATTCTGCCAAGCGCATTGCGATAGCCAGGACGAACCAGCGTATCGTTTAGGAGGGTTTACAACACTTAGCGCATGCTTAATCTGTAATGCCTGAGCGACCGAGTCACGAACGTTCATTGCCCCCATACACTTGATTCTGGATTTTACTGTCGATTATCTGTTTGTGTCACTTGAAAAGTGAAGTTACAGGCAGACCTCAATCATCGAACTCGTGAAGTTAGTTTACGTCTTTCAAAGTAAGCGGTTGCTGCTCATCGAAAAACTACAGTAACACTGCCCTCACATCTCTTAAGCTTCGATGAAATATCTCTGTAGCTACTGGTAAGGATCGTCATAACATCGAGGATACATACATTAGTTCATATTTATCCCGCAGCTGGTGCAGCTTTCTAGGTAAGTAAACCAAGTAAGAGCTACAAAACGTCTCCATTCAGTGCTACCGTACACTAACAACAATTATGCCGTTCATTAGAGCTACAAAGCGTAACCACTGTAAAAATGTCAGCTTGATCAGATGACAGTTTTCAAGAGGCTTACCAAAACAAGTAATATCCGGGACCTGTTCAAATAAGTTAGTCAGGTCAATATGTGTGAATCATCAGACAGTTTGAAGAAGTTACAATAATTACAACCCAAGTTTCTCAAACGAATGAGACCAACCTAAGCCATACGGACGGAGTTCACTTTGTAGCCTAGCAGTTCTGAAACGAAAACGCAGGTACCGGAAAAGCATATTCCATAAGAGAAGTTGACAGTGTATTATGCAACGTTAATTATTTCCAGTTTTAAGTGAAACATCAAAACTCATGCGGCTGAAACAGTTTTGAACATCCAATAGCGTAATATGCTACAGGGCGAAACTGAACATACCGTAGAAGGATTGCGTGAACACGAGCGACACTGGTAAGACGCTGAAGGCGGATCAATTCACGCACAGGAATTGACTTGGGTGGTCGATGTGACGGTTTTGCTAGGTCGGACAGCGGTTCCGGCAATAGTCCGTTCTGTCGTGCGTGAGCCAAAGTCTCATCCGCCAACTTGAACAGCTCCGTAGGCCAAGGTGGTGGAAGGATGGATACTAATTTGGCGACCACTCGCAAACGGCACAGAGGTAAGTTTATCCAACCAGCGACTAGGCAAATTTGTTGCAAAATAGTGTGAAGATCTTTACCAAACGACACGGTTCGTGTGGCTGGCAATCGTAACTGCGGCGACTGCTGATGCCACTGTTCAATCAGGCTGCCGTCTTGAGTGGGCAAATGTATGATAGCTTGAACTTTACCGATTAAGTCAAGTGTATAACCCAGATAGAAAGTTTGAAGATCCACCTGTTGATCCTGAAACGGGAATAAACGCCTTGGTAACAGCAAGGAGGGCTAGCAAAAATCACTGGGTCCTTCAGTGAAACGAATAGTCTAACAGAAAACAGCAAATGAAAAAGATAAAGCCTATGTAGGTTCATGGGATCACACCATCCAGACGCTGGTTGTGAATAACACGGCTGTAAATATGAATATCAATTACCTAGTTAATGTTCCCCCACAGTGGCGTGGTCTAACAGTACTCAGTTATCAGAGTAACGAACCCTTGTAGCGTAAAGACTGAAAACCTCAAACTACGTAGCACACGTAGTAAACCAACTAGAACAGACGGAACGAAGTATCCAAGCGCAAAATACGACGGGCATCTACGGAATCCTACGTTCAATCGGAATACCTCGAAAAGGGGAAGAAACTGGAAATGAGTGGACTGGTCTATAACACCATAAATAACTTCTGATACTTCCCGGTCGTTTACGGCATGTAAGAGGATTGGCTTGAGAGGTGACGCTCGAGCCGACCATGAGGTTTAGTGAGCATTAGTGTAAAACAACCATCGAATTCAAACGAACATACTGATGAACGTCAGATAATGTATAACCTGTTTAGTGTTCGTAGCCACTGAATAACAGTAAGTCCCACTGCAGCATCAAATGAAAATTTACGAGGAACAACGCAACAGATAACTATGCAAGCATCTAAAGGAAATTAGGACCGACTGTGAGACGTAGTCACTCACCTTCATGTACTCAAGTTTACGCAACACAGCTCTCTGTTATCGACCACAGAGCGAGGTATTGCCAACCTACCCAGTCAATCGCGTTCGACAAGATTAGCTGCTTTCTCTTCTCAAACAATTACGAACCATCGCATCATATTCACTGTGTAGTCAGTGGAACTTCACCTGTTGATGCCAATACGATGAGTTGCCAAATGAGCATTCCCATTCAATGACCCACTGTAGTATCTGAGCCTACACAGCCAGCCTGGCCGGCAACCCACCCGACAACAATCAGAAAGGGCACTACACTGTTCCTAAGACCAGGATTTGTAATAGGTGCGCAACTACATGCGCGTAAACGCACTACACCAAGCAGCTGAAGTGGATAATGTAATCCGTTTTTCGATTCCACCATCTGAGTCAAGCAAATGACCAACGCGGTCATTTTAGTTATTTGTGGTGAGGCGTGCCCATTTAGACCAATGCAGTGTTATTCAGGCAATACACTGAGTGACCTTGATCCAGTTCGCCAACAACGATAGAAGACATACGTTGCGAGATGTTAACATTTCAATTATTCTCTTCAGTCACGAAAATTGTCCTATATATTCTAATATTTTACGTCCGTGATTGGAGAGAGTAAACGAAATGTTCATTTGTGATCGTAACGATTAGAACAGGGGTACGCACAGAAAATAAGTAAAAACTACGAACACCGACATCAACATGCATAGTGATTGTGATCCCGTGAGCAGAACTCACTTTCAGATAGCGAGCCGTCGTTGGATCCAAACCATCTACAAAAGGGGTGCCTGAATTGAATGCGACGTCCAAGATGCGATATGCGATGGATAATTCATTCTCTTCATCGAAACAGTCAAGAGGAAGCCGAAGACCGTATCTAAATCAGAGAAAAAGGAAGAAGACCGAACGAATGACAGCAGCCGCATCATACGAACGTATGAAGGTAACTTATAAGACGTGTCAATGTTTTAGCAATCAAAACGCAAGCGACAAAACTCACACGCGATACAGCAAGTCAATGGTTTTCAGCTGCTTGGCCAGCTTTCGCAAACTGACCATTGGATCTACTTCCGGGTCCAGGCTGGCCAGACCAGACATGAAACGGTCCACCTGATCACCGACTGTAGGAAACAGCAACTCGCTTGTGTCCAACGACGCAGCAGTGAGTACGGAATCCGCCCAAGACAGTGCACTAGCAGGCCAGTCAAATGGGCAAATTTCACTGGAGGAAGACTGAGACACAGTATGGGCGGTCGAAGGGCACCTTGAGCAACAAGACTCCAACTGAGAGATACGTTGCACCACAAACTGCACGATAACCGACTAGAAGTGGAACAGCATAGAACCGATATAACACGTTACGAAAATCGATGTCAACGTACTAGTTCGATCCGTAATAACAGGTAAAGGAAAACCGTCCGCAGACAAACATAATCACGAAAAATAAACAGCTCGTGATCGACAACAGTTGATAATGAAAAAAGATATCGTTGCAAACAGTATGAGCTATATCAATGTTTGTCCATTCGTAATGGGGACAGGATTATCAAGAGAGCGAGGTTAAGATAATCGGACCGTGACTAGGCCAACAACAAGATACTGTTGTTTTACAGTTTTCATGCAGCTTACATAAAGTCAGGCAATGTCCCACGTTGTACGAACTACTTCAAGAAACATTTTGTAGCCACAAAGTGCAAAATGCTTCTGTCAGACTGTTGTGAGTACGAAAATGGATAATGCGTATGCAGAAATAGTTGGCCTGCATGTGTGCCGAAGAAAGTATAGATCGGGCTGAAACATACGAAGCAAACACAGAGGTTCTTGCTAAGAAGGTTAATTTAGGTTATCCATGACAACAAGCAGGTATCAGTCTATTTCTCACAGGTCGCACGTGGAAAGCGACCAGAAGAGGTATCACCCTGAAACAGAGAAATGGAGTGGCTCATGATGAATGTAACCCATTTCCAAACATTCGACCATTGATGTTTGTGAATACGATCGTCCACATCGGGTAGTAGCATTCAGTAAACGAGAACGAAGTAGATAGTGTCACAATAGTCCAGTTAAAGCAGCCTGTCTCACCCGTGTTAATCCTATGTCACAGGCACAGGCCCGTGAGTAAAAACGTCCCTGCATTTCTTTACCATTGCCTCTCCCACCTCCGATGATGATATAGCAACACATACTCGACAAGCAGCTGTTCACCTGTTTCATCGAGTACTGCTGGTAACTTTAGTGAACCACCAAAACGAGCACGTCTTTATACCAGCGGCATCGTTAACTGGCACTGAACACAAAACAGTAAGTCGGTGCCGGTACGAACAACGAGACTGGACCTTGACGCGGTGTGACGGCTTGCGCATTTCTATGACCTATTTGGCTAAACTGGACGGTGTGGCCAACACACCGATAGAGTCACTCATGCCAGGCAGGCCAATAGGTAGAGGTCTGACAAACCAGTCTCCTGGTCCTCCAGGTTGG
>JTDE01003075.1:14135-24769 GCA_014338405.1 Paragonimus skrjabini miyazakii | reverse complement strand
TGGAGTAGGTATAGTCCTTAGCTCGACGGCCGCAGTGACATGCACAGGCCGGCCGCCTTGGTGAGGTCGAACCTCGTTTAGGTGGCAGGTTTGGGATAGTGTCACATCGATCAGATAATGATGGGCGAGTGTTGCAGCTGCGCGCTGAGTGTAAGCTACTTTTAGCCAACACTAGTTTTAGGCATCGTGTGTGTCAACGCTATACTTGGCGCCCGCCTGCTCCGAATCAGGCCTGGTCTCAGATAGACCACATAGCTGTTAGTTACAGGTGGCGTGGTTGCATTCAAGACTGTCGTTCTTATTGGAGCACGTACTTAGACTCAGATCATGCATTAGTATGTAATCGTTTTGTTCTTACTTTTGCTGGACAACGACCCCACCAACAGCAACGACTGGCTGTTGAGAAATTGGTTTTACCATCTGTAAAGTATAAGTACCAAACCAGCTTAGAAAACTGCCTTAGTGGTATTCTCTCCGAAGACCTTAATAGCTGCTGGACACAAATCTCACAGGCTATTCAGAAAGCATGTACGGTAGCATGCGGCACAGGGGTACATACGTTTAATAAACATTGGATCTCAGAGATATCTCTGGAGCGGAAGGTTCCTCCTGGTAGCTCACATAATGAGTCTAGAAGAGATATTCGTAGGAAGCTGAAACGTAGTCTAAAGGCTGATCGTGAGGCCTGGTTAGTAGAAAAAGTTAAGGGAATGGAAATCGCTTTTGCTTCAGGGAACACCGGCAAACTCTTCAAGCTGATCCGTGATAGTGGTCCCAGGCGACCGTCTGTCAGTGAAGCCATCAGCGAGGCAGATGGCACACTAATTTATAATAAGCCCAGAATGTGAGAACGTTGGGCGGAACACTTTGAGGGTCAGTTTAGCTGGCATCCTGCTTCTACCGTGCTGCCTCAGAAACTTCCAGTGTAACGCCCTGGTAGGCAGATTTAGAACCAACCACTGAGACTGAGGTTCGCAACTGCATCTCGGCTCTCAATCATAATAAGGCTGCCGGACCAGATGATCTCGTGCCGGCACATTTTAAAGAAGATGGATAGGTGTTAGTTGAGGCCTTGACTCAGTTGTTTCAACTTGTGTGGATGACGGAGACCATCCCTCTGTGCCGGAGTCACGCGATAATAGTTCCTATATTCAAGAAAGGCATCAGGAGCTCTTGCGAAAAACATAGAGGAATTAGTTTGACCCCAGTCATTTATAGGATACTGACATCCATCATACTCCGTCGACTCACTGCAGTTCGGGAGTTAAACATTAGAGAAGAACAGGCGGGTTTTGATCCTGGTCGGGGATGTACAAATCACATTTTTACCCTTCGTCAAATTTTGGAGCAGCGTCGTATGTGCCGCCGGCCAACAACTGCCGTATTTCTCGACTATAGAGATGCGTTCGATTCGGTGGATCGATCTACACTTTTAGAATCAATTAAACGCAAGGGTGTACTGACCAAGTATGTGAACATACTATCGGCGTTTTACTCCCTTACTTCTGCTCAGGTTAGGGTTTACGGTGAGCTGTCTGACAGTTTCGGCACCAGAAGCGGCGTTCGTCAAAGCTGTCCCCTATCACCATTTTTGTTCAATCTCGTCATGGACGAAATGATGGAGGATTGTCTGCGACACTCAGATGATGCCGGTGTGGACCTCCTACCTGGTAAAAGGCTGACTGAACTTGATTATGCTGACGGTAAGGTGTTGCTGTCTGACAATTTTCAAGCGGCACCAACAACGCTAAACGCTATTTCGCGTTCTGCTAAGTACTTCGAAATGCGCTTTGCAGTCTGGAAATGCAAAGTGCTTCTGCAAGATTGCTGTAATTACGTAGGTTTAATGTTAGATAATGAAGTCATGGGGGTTGTTGACCGGTTTGTATACCTGGGAAGCCGAATCGGCGGCGGCGGCGGCGGGGTGCGGAGAATGAAATAGAGGCGCGTATTTCCAAGGCTAGAACGGTGTTTACTAATCTGAGGCACTTGTGGCGACAGAAAGGTATCTCTCTGGAGCATATGAGTCGCGTATATCAGACAACAGTGAAGACTGTATTACTTTACGGCAGCGAAACCTGGTCCCTCAGGGTAGAAGATGTGAACCGTTTTCAGGTATTTGACCGCCGATGCCTGCGTTCAATCGCTCATATCGGATGACAGCAACGAGGCGTGAATATTGTCGTTGTTTGTGAAGTGAGTGCACTTAATGACGCGGGGCAGTGAAAGCCGTAAGGAAGCTGTCTTGCTGATGACACCTCACTTTCACTCACAGCTCGGTTGTGTGTTTGCAAGGTGTAGGCGCCTTGATGTTGTATGTTTGAATGTAGACGTAGCTATTTTTAGTGGTTAGGTCTTCTTCTCTCTCTTCCTATACAGGGTTTGCTTCTTCTTCGTGGTTGTGTGGCAGTTAAGCATCGGTGTGAACCACTGATGTATTGCTGTTTATGATGATGATGAGTTCCTTACGGATTCAGGCGCACACCTCCACCAATTCACAGCCTACACAATCAAGAGGAATCGACTTCTCTAAGCCTTTGAGCACCGCTGTCTATAATATAACTGGCGCTTTCACGTAGTTTGATACGGTGCAAAAAAAGTAAGACAAGACAACCACTTGTGCATCTATCGAAAACAACCGTAAGGTATACATCTGTGAAGTCCGTCAACCTGCGTTGCTAACAAAACATACACGCACGACAAGCGAGTCGTACAGGAAACTCGGACAACTAGTTCGACACCAGTGGAATAATCAGGGCGCATGAGAAAGGGAATGGTGAGTAAACCGTTGGTCAAGCGGTTGAAACACTCAAAATATAACAGGGGAAAATCGCTGAAGAGTCCAAACAGTTACACGTACCAAAGCGTCCGGGCATTTTCTGACCACAGCAGGTAGCAACTCGGAACGAAGCCAGCGATAGAGCACCGTCTCAGCAGCAACAAAATTACGCCCGTAATCCGATTTCGACTCGGAGTCCACGACAGTATAGGTTAAGGGCCGCTGCACCAGAAGACTACACAGACGCTCCAGATTGGCAGAAGTTAGCAGAGCCAACAATTCGCCCTAAATCACGGAGTAATAGTTCAAATAAGGTAGTTACACAACAGGGTGGAAAACGTTCCACGAATTGAAGATTTGCGAAAACATGTGTACCTTGTACAAATCCCAGACTAAAAACGCCTTGCTCGGATCAGAGGGTATAGAAATTGCGTTGTAATGAGGCTCGCAATCATTTGAGTTCACCAGTAACCGAATGAACATGACGTATATGTCCAGGCGCATGAAACTCGTCCACACGGAAGCGCTGCAAAGAATAACGGATGTACAGATAGTCAGGATGCCTCAACATGAAATGTACAAGCCGATTAAACATCCGTATAAATCAAGAACCCATTTTGAAAAATACCGAACAATAAATACACCACAATTTCTGTCAAGCTTATTGTGAGGTTAAGGAGTAACACTACAAGATTTGCATTCGGGAACCTGACAGCTTTTATCCACAGAAAGTAATCCGCCCAATAAAGTAATGGGTGTCGACTGTCTCAATTAAAACAGCCTACACGTTGTTAATTACTGTCAAGTGGATTGTATACATGCTCGTTTTCAACGCTCTGGACGATTGTTTGAAGACCAACCGAACAGGGAGTACATGTAGATACCCTAACTGGCACATACTGGTGAGCGACAAGTGCTCAACCGGCAAGAATGCTGACCGTGTTCACTGTTGAATAGCTGCTTCATGAAGAGACGCGTGCTGTGGGGAAAGGTTTGATTCATTTGTACGTATGACAAAATCTGTGTTTTTCTCAAACGGGCTCATACACACGTTGGCGGAACAAACATAGACAACTTCCCAGATAAGCCCCTACTGATTTTAAACTGGGGACGACTTTCAGGTCATTACATCACGGCGACCTACTGACCTAAACTAGACAGTGTGGTAAACGTACTGACAGTTAACTGTGCCAGACAAGCTAAAAGGCAGACACCTGACCAACGAATTTCTTGACACTCCAGGTTGGTAGGTGAAGGATATCCTTTACTTCGGAAAAATGGTACAGGTTCTAGCCCACTTTCAGTTAACCGCTGCCTTGCAACACAGACACTGTGATAAACGTAATACTAAAAAGGTATGCAACAAGCCTCAAAAATGCTTCAAGAACACGAAGGTGGGACCCAGCATAATGCAGTCTGAAGTAGACAATCATTATCCGTCGAGTTTAACACAACAAACATTCTCTGGCGAAAAATAATAAGTATTATTATGTTGATGTCATCTGGAAGTTTAAAAAGACAGGGATACTGTTTAAGCTAGATAACTGCATGGTTTGCACCGAGTTCACCTAACAAATGCTGGTAACAGGCTGAGAGGATGAACATTGATAACCTTGGATAAGACCTGAACAACTAATACTCTAGCAAGCGCGGGACGACAGCTATGATTGAACATATAAACATCATAGATCATCTGTGGATTATCGAAACAAAAACGAGGAAACGAACGTAAACATTCAGGAAGGAGTGTTTGCTTGTTCGATTGCCTACCTGAAGTGATTCGGACCGTAGAGCAACAAGAACGTCTTTAAGCGCTTCAGCTGTTTGAAAACCTAAGAAAGGAGTTGGAATATAATGTTAACGAGGGCGATGGAGTAGAAGCAGATTAGAATAAATGAGGATAAACAAAATGTAGCCAAAGTGCACACAAACAAAACATTATCTGCAACCAAAAATAATAAAAGTCTACCTGACGAACAAAACTACCAGCATAATCAATGACTTGACATGAAGCGCTCCAGTTCAATGGGTCCAGCAAGGCTCGTAATCCTTAAGTGCTATATTCTCAACACAACGAACAAACAAATGTATAAGCAAAACTGATCAACGCATAAGTAAGAAGGTATAATTTAACGGGGACAGTCAAAGAACACAAATTCAACAAAGCTCAACGTATAACAATGTGCCCGATCGTCGATGCAGATAATCGTATTGGCAGTCAGTCCGATTAGCAACGATCTCCGGTAGAACTTGGACTGTTGGTCACTATTATCGTCTCTCGCTATCACATTAACGATTGACCAACCGTTACACGAATGTCACTGTCTAGTACAAGCGTAGATGCAACTTGATACAATGAATGATAGGTGGTAATAGAGTGAACAGACTAGAACCTATGATGGCTTCAGTATAGACACGGCCATCAGTTACATGTGCTGTAGATTTTTGGGCGCTTCATCTAGGAGGTGTACTGAGAAAGTGGGGGCAAACATGAACGTCAACTGTTTATCATATCGTTAAGTCCCGAGCTGATCGCGGAACTGTCCTACATCACCTGTCAATCATGTACTACAGGTGGGAGTATAGAAACGTCCTTAGGCTGTGCTGTGGTCACATTTGGCGCAGACTTACAAACATCCTTAAGAAACTGTTATCACCAATATCCTCAGCCTATACACCTTCAACAACATCGCCGCAACAGCTCACCTGGAGAACGTTATGCAATGGCTCCGACAACAATGATCACTGACCAAATTGAGCTCACGCTTGCTCTAACACGTTGAAAATTAGAAGCGCGGAGTAGACTTCAAACCGATAAAGTGACAACGCATATCTGTTTTACGGATTATAGCACCGTCATTGTAGTGTGCTGTTAGAATGAGATGAGATGAATGCTATCTGCAGGAAGTTATTCGAAACAATGTTGAAAAAATATGCGAGTCGATACTCTTTTCAAACATCATTCGAAACGGCCTCACATACGGTCGCTGCTATCAGCGAATGTGATGTCAGCCAGCTTAGGAGGTCTTTACACATGGTTATGAACCCGTAGTATACATGGTGAGCTCTACAGGTCTGTCTGAGGAAAACACTGGAACGCGTACTACATTGTAAAACAAAACTGGTAGTTAAACAGCGAAACAGGTGGCCCGATGCAATAGATAACCTACCAGACAGCACAAACAACGATAACTGGCAGCAATATTATCAATCGCATTCAGGGGTGGTTTAGAGAAGGACGCCACCAAAGTGTACGTCACGTCGAAAATTCGTGGTATGCTTGAAGAAGAGCGTTCGCCTAGTATACAATTTTTGGATACTACTCAGTGTCACTTAGTATGGTACGAAGCGAAGAAGCCGACTAACATATCGAAGCTCATTGTAATCATCACCATCAAGAAGGCTGGAAACTGTAAACGTCAACGGGAAACGAGTGTACGTTTTCCATGAAGCGTGGCAACAAAAAATTAGTACCATATGACAGACATCGGATGCGGAGACACGTCGAACTAACGTTTGTGATCGTAGTGTAGTTTCGTGCGCACCGTAAACGAGATGTGGCAATCAACAACCTCACGAGCCAGGCGTATTTTGCAGTGATAAAACTACGATGAACTAATAGAAATTCAACAGAATTATTCCACCATCTGGAAGTAATTGCCAAAACTGCGCACTACGTTGTCCGAGAATATTACATTGACAGAGACTTCGGCCCTATGAAGTTCAGTCATGTCAAACAGACCAGGAGGGAGCTGCAATAATTTGGCTGTATGTCGTACAGATAGCTGAACAACGGTGTTTGGGAAATGACATACAATTCATTCACTACACAGTAGAGCGCCTTTGTTGTTGCGGGAGAGCTATCTTCCGAATTATAAACGTGAGTGGAAAAACTGCGCTAAAAAATAATCCTCCGGTCGCCATGGTGACCACTATTTTCAGCTTTTGACAGTATTCCCGGCTAGCATGGCTTGGGTTGCCTCTGGTTCTGACAACAGTCTATCAAATAAGAAAGTAGTAGATAAGTACAAATGTACAGTGAAGAACAAAAGAGAAGGTAGAAAGAGGAAAACAACGGGGCGTCAGGAAGGAAAAAAGAGCCAACAAACTTGCGGACACAGGTTCGTCAATGACTGCGGCAAACAGCTGTCAACCAGGGTTCTGGTATGTCACGAAGCCTCATGAGCAAGTGTCGTTTCACACGGTTTGGCTATGAATAGCACAGAAAAAATTGAGAACTTAGACGTCAGCTGGCATAAAGCATGAATAAATACCGTGAGCAACACCTAGTCAGAAGACCACATTTGAAAAATATGGTTCACGCGTCAACAACCAACCGCGGGAGATTAGTAGTTGGGATGGACATTTTGAGAAACAGTTCAGCTGACTTCCACCGGACCATGTAGACAACAGAATAAGGCGACGATGGAGCATAAATTGTTGGAGCGCAACAAGGCCTCAAATAGCGATCTTCTCCGTCTCTCACTTCTCAAAGATGTGAGATCAATGGCGGAACCGACGACACTCGTTCAGACAGTTTGAAGAATCGGAAAGATAATTCGTGATTAGTGTTTATCAATAGTTATTCCCGTTCTCACAAAAAGGATCTGAATTTCTACGTGACAACCACAGAGATATCAGTCGATCGCACCCAAGTTACTCACTGACTCTATATTACATCGACACACAAAAACTCAGGGAAACCAAAACCGTGAAAACCAAACGGGATTCTGACCGGGTAGGGGTGTACTGATCGTATGTTAATTTTACGACCGGCCTTAGAGTATCGACATTTGCACAGGTGGCCAACGGTCGTGGAATTTTTGGGCATAAAGGTTTTAGAACTGGTTCCTTCGAAAAAAAATATCGAAGGGATAATTGAATACGCCAAAATCACTATCTGTCTACTACACAGACAGGGTGAGGGTTTGTGAGCAACATATTCGAATGTTCATCAATTCAAGTGGTGTTCGCTAGGGCTGTCTGATCTCTGTTTCTGTCCAACATTATCAAGGAAGACAATGTGGAAGTGGCGTCTAGAGAATCCACAGTAGTTTGTGTACAGTTTCTTTCTGACAATAGGCCGACTGAAATGAGGTGTGCGAGTGGCAGGCGTGTTCATTCCCCCGTCGAAAACCTGCGGATCACGCTGAACAAGGTGAACAACCGGGCTAGTCTATACGAAATGCAATTCACACCTTCAAAGTGCAAGGTACTACTTCAAAATTAGGACGTTCCTTCTCTCATATTCTTCATGGAGTGCAGTTCACTTGAAATTGCGGACTGTTTCACTGATTTGAGCAGCGTCATCTCGTAAAAGCGCACAAGAAATACTAAGAAGAATAGAGAAGGTAAACAATGCCTTCTTCAACGTGCGTCATTTTTGGCATCAAAAAGAAGTATGGTTAACCCTAAAAGAGTGTAGAAAGCTAGGATGCGATCTACTTTGTTTCATGATGCGGAAACGTGGCCTATGCATGACGAAGACATCAACGGACAGTCTGTCTTTAATCATCGTTTTCCCCACCAACTAGCCCGTATCAAGTGGGACTGTTGCATAAACAAACCAGATGCTCGCCACCTCGCGTTGAAAAAAAATCAGCTATGCAACTAATCGGTAAACTACTGACAGCGCACAGTCTGTTACAAGTCAGCTGACAGT
Source organism: Paragonimus skrjabini miyazakii (assembly GCA_014338405.1). Lineage (NCBI taxonomy): Eukaryota > Metazoa > Platyhelminthes > Trematoda > Plagiorchiida > Troglotrematidae > Paragonimus > Paragonimus skrjabini miyazakii. The sequence continues at coordinate 16,328 of JTDE01003075.1, read as the reverse complement.
TTACTATACCAGATACTATTAATCGAAACAACCAACAGTTGGGCACAATCGAAAGATGGTCAGGTAACGACGTGGGTATGAGAAACACATAATCCTTGACTGTTTCGCTGCGTGAAGTGGGTACGCGTCGTCTGTCCGTTTGTAAATCAGAAAAGCGTTGTATATTCAGTATATCAGCGTACGCTCTAACAGAGAGCTGTTCGGATGTTATCAAAGATGCGCAAGGAAGTTGTCAACAAATTTGCTGTGCTTGACCATCGTTGCTGCGTCAACTAGCCCACATTAATTCGACCGATCGCGTGCACAACACGGTCGTTCGATAGCGCGTATCCCGGAACGCTCGGGATGAGTGATCAGTCGGTCAACTAATCACGCTGTATGGCATTCGATGGTTGAATCACGTACGTCGTGTGCCAACTGAGCGTTTGCTGTACCCGGTATTGTATACTGAGACCGCCAACAGCTGGGTAAAACCATGTGGTGGTCAAGCAACAAAGTCAGCACGAAATATGAAGACCGAGATTGTTCCACTGGGCAAAGTAGGTGGGTGTTGTCTGCCTGGCTGAGGTTCTTGTGACCACCCAACTAACTGATTAGAAACGCTATCCGTGGTCGATGGTGTACCTGTATCCATATCATTTCCACCTATTCCGCTTAGTGTTCTATTATCATTAATATCATTATCATTGCCATCGTTTATATTTTTACTCTAAAACATTCTCAGTGACGTTTCTCTCATTAGAATATTTCACGCCAGTGTTGAGGTCAGCGACGGCTCAAGCCATAGTACCTTCCGGTCAGGTTCATGACTGTATTGATCACGATCATGAAAGATTGTGATTAATCAAATCGCTGATTAGATACACTCGCCGAGATGACCGCTTGCATACATCTACCACAATTCAGAGCTTTCACATAACCTGATTTTATCTAGACTTTTGTTTATCTCCCTGACAAACTTGTTGTTCCAGGAAATACACCTTCACTACTACAATAAGCCGTGGCTGGGCCACAATAATTTCTAGCTACACCCACAGACAGTGTGAATGAATAAATGAGAAGATCGACTTGAATAATAATTTCATCGGCGGGATGGGGATCGTGGAGGTTTGGCTGAATCAAGGAATCATTGATTCAATAAATCATTAACAGTATACAAGCACGGATCATCTGCAACAAACAAGTGCTTAGGAAGAAACGGTCGTCCGAAACTACTTCATCATCATCATCATCATAAACAGCAATACATCAGTGGTTCACACTGATGCTTAACTGCCACACAACCACGAAGAAAAAGCAAACCCTGTATAGGAAGAGAGAGAAGAAGACCTAACCACTAAAAATAGCTACGTCTACATTCAAACATACAACATCAAGGCGCCTACACCTTGCAAACACACAACTGAGCTGTAAGTGAAAGTGAGGCGTCATCAGCAAGACAGCTTCCTTACGGCTTTCACTAACCCGCGTCATTAAGTGCACTCACTTCACAAACAACTCGGCCAAACAACGACAACATTCACCCCTCTGAGCTCGGTTAGCTGCCATCTCACCTAACCTATCAAGCCACCGATTCTGAGTCGCGAGGGCTCCAGCCCGGGAGACTAACCCGATGTACAGTAGTCAACCCCTTTGTGAACGATTTTATTTCTTCACGCCAGGTTATCGTCTGTCCACCTCGCACCTTGCGCCAATCGACAGCAGCGTCGGCAAACAGTGCTCGCTGTGGCAAACGACTAGCTGGCATCCCTAGTACATGACCTAACCATCTAAGTCTGTGCAAGTGTAAAGGAACTCGTTTGACAATCAGTGCCAAACACCCGCTTCCTAACCTTCTCGTTACTCACTCGTTGGTGTCATCCGATATGAGCGATTGAACGCAGGCATCGGCGGTCAAATACCTGAAAACGGTTCACATCTTCTACCCTGAGTGACCAGGTTTCGCTACCGTAAAGTAATACAGTCTTCACTGTTGTCTGATATACGCGACCCATATGCTCCAGAGAGATACCTTTCTGTCGCCACAAGTGCCTCAGATTAGTAAACACCGTTCTAGCCTTGGAAATACACGCCTCTATTTCATTCTCCGCACCCCGCCGCCGCCGCTGATTCGGCTTTCCAGGTATACAAACCGGTCAACAACCCCCATGACTTCATTATCTAACATTAAACCTACGTAATTACAGCAATCTT
>JTDE01003075.1:0-13803 GCA_014338405.1 Paragonimus skrjabini miyazakii | reverse complement strand
CTCACCGTAAACCCTAACCTAAGCAGAAGTATGGGAGTAAAACGCCGATAGTATGTTCACATACTCGGTCGGTTCACCCCTGCGTTTAATCTATTCTAAAAGTGTAGATCGACCCACCGAATCAAACACACCGTTATAGTCGAGAAATACGGCAGTTGTTGGCCGGCGGCACATATGACGCTGCTTCAAAATTTGACGAAGGGTAAAAATGTGATTTGTACATCCCCGACCAGGACGAAACCCTGCCTGTACTTCTCTAATCTTTAACTCCCGAAACGACTTTGCCAACTTGAAATAAATCTCTCACACATGAAAGCTGCAAAGTCAGCTAACAACTGGAATCTAATCGTGAGGCGTGATTCTAGTTTTGAAGTTTAGTGCAACTTAGGCCAGTAACCATCGTGACGCAATTATCAGACAATCGTTAGCGCATGTCGGATAGATCAACAAAAAAAAGTGATAACGCTGTGATCTCCCAAGGGAAATGGTACGTATTCACAAAAGAATATCATAACACACAAGCAAGGGCAGCTGGCTGACCAACCAAGTTTGTTATAAGATCATTGAACGACAACAATAACAGCCAGAACAGAAGTGTCGATATTCATTCAATCAGTGGCCTGAATAAACCGCCATAAGAATACATACGGTTGTCGTATCCAAATAAACGTAAATTAGAATACAGAAAACTCACCTGAGAGATCTGTTCCTCCAGTGACAAATTTTGAGATTGTGAGCTTAAGCACAGCTAGAAAAATAAATAGTGAGGGATATGAAATTGTAAAGGTGAAGTAAAGCTCCAAGCACTACTTGACAAATTGGCAATGTCAATTCAACGATTAGCAACCAAGTGGATGAATGTGAAACCAAAAGACATAAATCACAAACCTTTTCCTTCAATAGGAGCAATAGGTTCATTTGTAAGTTGGATGTAGGCATGGTGACATCCAACAGTTGAGTCAACAGGTCCACATGTAACCAGATTTCCTGAAACCGAGGCGAGAAACACTCAAACAGTTAAGGAGCAAAAACAACATGTTCAATACCGTGTAGTAATAATGAACAGAAAACAACAAGAACGAACATTAGCCCAACAAAGCTTTACAAAGGAAGGTAATGCGAGTAGGAAATACACTATTAAAGACATTTATGTACACAACTGGTTTACAAACATGGGTAGCGTATCACTCTTCTCAGTCAAAATGCATTACGTGAACATGTAAATAAGAACAACCGCATTCTAAGTGGAAGCTACAAATATTCGAACATTGATCTTATGAGTAAGAATCGGTACAAGCACATAGATTCATCAAAAAAAACTGGAATTCATAAATTCAGAGTGCCACTCGATGGTCCTCAAGGAGATGATATGATTTACTCTGTGAAATGCCGATACATTTATTTGATCCTAATAATGGTGTACAAATCAGATCGCATTAAATTATGATGTGCAGGAATCTGCCTGTTTGTCAGTCGCTGTGTCAGTGCTAAAAAGACCAACTGATTGACTTTTGCACTGTGTTGAATTTAGCAGTCAAACAAATGATTCTTTCGGATAAGCTGGTTAGAAGATATGAATATAGTGACTGATATGAACGACGAAAAAAGACGATTCGACAAATCAGAATGTCAAATTTCATAGTTTGATGACCCCAATGAACATCCACCCTCGGTTCGCAGTAGTACAAGCTAACAAAGGACGGCTTGCGTTAACATCCCCATATCATCCTCAACACACGAACATCAAGCCAGCAAAATCAGGATTAAATGGACAATAGTGAGGACAGTACGATTGCACTGTGAATGAACTGAATGAAAGGCAGACAATAATGAATGAAATCCTTTCACAACCAACAACGGCTAGCCCACTGTAGCAAGCCTCGTAAGCCTTGTTGTGAATAAAGGTTACGCGGCTCATACTTACTTCAATTTCGCGCACACAAACCAACAACTGGTGTGCCTGTTCAGTAGAAGGAGCTCTGAAGTGGTCCTGGTTGCTTTCAGTAGATGAGTGTGCAAAGGACGCAAAACCTTCGGACAAGTACCATCGAAGCTGAGTCAATGCGACTTCCTGGTAAACCTGACGGAGTTTAAACAACGAGAAAAGTAAAGTAGTACTGCAGACGGAATAAGGTGGTAACATTCTAAAGCAATGAAAAACCAATAGTGCACTAAGTAACCATAAATGAACTGACTAGATAATAAGAACTTGTACAAACTGATACAGAAATAATCATGCGAATGACTAGGGACAGGTACCTAAACGAGACTGATTACGTAACCAGTAGAAAATATCAGTCAACATACAGCATGAATATAAATAAGGAATCGGGCTTGACTGCAACCTGCTTGATTGCGTCATATATACGAATTCATAACAAGTAGTCATATCTTGGAAGAAGAATACTGAACAGAGCGGATGCAGTTTATGTCTAGAAAACGAGGAAGCACTGTGCTCCAATGATCAATGAACGGTTTCATTCAGTGACATTGAAAACTGTGTATTATACACCATGTTTAATACACGTAGCCCCAGTAAGTTAAACCTAACATATATCAATGGCATAAGAAATCTGCACGGCCAAACTACAAGTACAACGGAAACCGGTGATCCAACCCGAAACGGTACCCATGATTAGTAGTCGGGGCTGCAACCACTGAGCGGCCTTGAGTTAGCCTGCGCAGTTGGATGAGATTAGTAGATTAGAGAATAATGACGGATAGGCAAACAAAAAATCTGAAGCGAGGTGGAATGCCACACAGTTGGTCGTAAACGTACTGTTGGTTTCAAGCTGAACTCGGCGAGCACCTGCCTGGCTTCATCGAAACGGTGTTCTTTAAGTAAACGTCTGATTCTGAAAGAAAAAAGTGACAAACGCTGAAAAGTGTCCAAGCGTTTTAAACTTCGGCTGTAGACTAGAAGTGAACGGAGACTACAAACTATGCAAATGGAAAACATATACATAACGTAACACTGTTTTACATTCCATGAGTTAAGTTATGAACACGGACGCAACAAGGGGCTTGTTGTCATGCCATATAATAGACCACACTGGACCAAAACTTCGACGTGAACGGTCGTGGAAACAGTATGTATGGTGATTGGTATTGTTATTCCCGTCATCTCCCGAGCGGACGATAGCACACTAAATTATTACAATTTAAAGTGTGACATCTTGGATAACACTTGAGTTGGTCGTTAATTGGCAGATCAATCCAGCATGCAGGTTGAGTTATCGAAAGTAATCGAAGGATTCGAACATTAGCAACTGATCATTGATAATACAACCAAGATTGTGCATTAAACAACCGAGTGATCCCTCCTCACCTTTGTTCCGGGTTAACTGTTTGTAGCGCCTTGATAGAAATCAGGTGACTATTCTCACCGACGGTATTCGAGATCAGTTCCGCGAAGAGAATACAGTCCGTGGCGGAGCGGTTCTCCATGCCTAAAACTCCAGGGTCTGCCGCCGACAACAACCAAGTGTGTGTGCTGACTATCACTTGATGCAAGACATCTCCGCTGTGAAGGCATCAGCGAAATGTGAATAGTTATTCATTTACACGAAATGAGAAATGAACTGACATTGTGAAAAAATGCGGTTTATGATCACGTTATTTTTCACTTCATATACATAAAAACGGATCACGATGACAGAGTCGCACGGGATATGCACATTAATAACTTTGTCCGCAACAAAGCTATTGCATCGCACGTACTTAGTTTTCAGACATAAAGAACAACGAGGCCTTATGCACGAAACGTGAGAAACTTCTTGCCCAAGTCTTCCTTATTCACATCATAGGAATTTTCCTTACACACTTCATTAAAACACATTGCAAACTTATTGTCTGTCAACTTATTAAGAAACAGCCTCGTGGTTCAAATACCGACATATCCTTCTTTCACAGTGATAGCTCCATATTTTGCTATGGTCTCTAGGCTGCCACGTAATAGGTCGAACACTTCACAATGTACGACCACTCTAGCTTGTAGGACGTCAGTCCTACAGGCGAGTCCAAGGATCAGCAGAAAACTTTCACAGGGCCTATCTCTAAAACAGACAGACTTGTCCGACTGAAAATCAATCGCACACAATACGCATCACTGCTACTTAGGTATTAGTTAATCGAAACCTTTGGTATACTCACTTCAAAAGTACGAGATAGGAACAACTCAACTCAAAAAAGGTAAATACCCTTGATGGGGTACTGGCAGCAAAGAAACTGACATACTGTTTACAGTTGAAGTGAGAAGGCCGGAAGTAAAAGGGACGATCAAATGTGAACGGTACTCAAGTTGTTGCGAGCGGGAAAATTTAGATGGTCATCACTAATGCTACTCAACATCATTCGCAGTGACTAACTGTGAGGCAGGGAGACTTGGCTGGTCAACAGGCAGAGACAAGTAAGCAGAAGCGAGGCTAATGATGTAAGATTAATGGCCGGCATTCAGCACTTGTTATCCGTCACCCATAAACATTTTACCTAGCAGCCTGGCGGATAGATATCCGGATCACCTCCGACTCACCTAACCCATACATTTATCGAACCAACGATGACCAGAAGGAGAAATACGCACATGGATTAGTTATGTAAACAACAATCTCAAAAACATTCTGTATGACCAGAGTGGGTGTACCACAGCTCACAACCAATTGCAGTGCATGTTGGAAGAGGGAACAAAACGATTCGGCCAAATCCCACAAGATTTATGCATTTTCACGTGATTTGCCTATAACGTCATATGTGGACGCTAACAGACTACTAAGTACGTGAAACGGAAAGTGCATCCTAAAGTGGTTGTGTACACAACGCAGACTTATCCAAACAGAAGAGGAACTCAGGTTCTGTTATCATCAACCCCCTGTTTAAACCAGAAACACAGTACATGTTCTCATTGCATTCGGTGTATTGTACAGAAACAAAAGAAAACACACTTTCCAATTTGCAGCGATGTTGCCGACTAAATGTGATCGTTCAGCTTGCTGTACCTACAAACAGTTCATAGTGATACTGTGACAGCCCCGATGATGATCTCAACTACGTATGTTCCAATAAATATACTATGTTTAGTTTAGTCGTATTGTCGTCTCTTTGTCTTATGTATGCGCCTCATAATCAACTCAGAAGCACACGTACAATCATTGTGTGCTAGAGGTTATGCCAACTAACACTTCACCATGCACGTCATTTCATTTTAACGTTTAAGGAAGAAATCGGAAAAGATTTGACTGCAGACAGTTTGGAAATATACAAACGGACATATTAACACCGCGTGATTGATGATAAGCTGTTACACTATTCGCGCGTTTTGTATTAACATGAAATCGGTGGCAGCTCTTACATTCCCGAAGACTGTACAGAAGGACTCTTCCGAAAAGTCTAAGTCATATCAACCAAATCCCTTTTATGGAATCTGAAATCACCTGCCATTTATTTTGAAGTCAAGTCGACAGTTTAATTTCGGTATACCAAGAGGGGAGATTTCCGTTTTCTTCAGACAACCAAGTTGTTAAGTGATGATAAGTCACCGTAACGGGTGGAACGCTGTGAACATAAGGCATTTTACTTCTCTATATGGCTTAACTATAACGTAACAAAGTGAATCGGATTGATGTCAACATATGCAACCTAAAGCAACAATCAGGTAACAGTAAGTCAGATGACAGAAACGACGAAGTAGCTAAGGCAAAAATGTGTGTAATCATACTGACTATTGACTGGACGTTTTTCAGATCTCCGAAACTCTCCCGTACAATATGGTGCATGGAGTTTCGAAATTATACGCGTAAAAACAATAGGCAATTGATCTTAGCATACTGGTAAACAAGTTAGTTTTTGAACAGCTTGATCGCTTGCGATGATCAGTGAACTAAAAAAAGTGGAACTGACTTCTAAAAAATAAATAATGTTACAATCAGATGGTTTAGCAAAAAAAAAGAGATTGAGCTCATCGACCAAAAAATGCATGTAAGGTTGTTAAAAGAAAACTAACCAAAATAGAGCACGAAAATGGAAGAAAATATCAGAAGGAGATGTAATCCTTCAGAGCGATAGTCGCTCTGAAAAAAAAAACAAGAAAGAGGTGCACAGTGAAAATGACTTAATAATATAACTGCGATAGACAACCAAGTCAATCTAAAAGCAGAATACGGGAATCAATAGTTAAGTTCTGACATGAACATTAATTGCAGAGAAAACGAAGAATGATCGATACAATGTTTTTTAAGGTATCGACAAGTGCTCATAATAAAACTCATCGATACGATAACGGGACTAAATTTAAGCAATTTAGAAAATACTTGAATGACTGGAAAATAGCAGACCTGCTGTCGGTTTGGTACAAACGTTGCCACTGAAGTCAGCACGAAATGGTGACAGGGAAGTTGAGTATTAATTAACTGATTAATTTCACAGTATATACACTTCCGCAGCTTTGTCCCTCTGATGAGCTTGCTTACTATATCGTGCGTCCGATGATTTCTCCCAGAAGTTTTAGCCAATTAACTGACTGGTAATCCGAAAAGAATATATAAACAGACCTGGCGTCATCTGGAGTAATGAAGGAACGGCGGGCAAAAAAACGGCTAGAAACCACTGTTCTAACGCGTTCGGTGATGACCGAAATCCATGTTTTGATAAGTAATTTAAACAGGTTAATAAAACAGTCGAACGTTCCAGATGGAATGACATACGTGGGGAAAGCGACAACCTCTAGCAAAATCTTTTGAGACCAGTCCAAGTCTGGATTTGCCGGAGGTGGATCGTTTTCGTTCGGTTTCCGTAGAAATACTAACCGGAATAGCGGAAGGCCAGGATAGTTCTCATCAGGATTGTGCTGCACTTGATCGGCCTCCGAAATACACACACAAAAGTCGATGAGTTGAGGAAATTGATCCAAAACTCCTAAACACAGAACAGCTACCAGATTGAAAAGATACAGACGACCCTAAAAGAAAACGGAAGATGATAATCCCAAGGGTAGAAGAAACAGACAGAAAAATATGCGAGACATTTGGAAAAAACGAACATCGGAAAAGCGAAAAACAGTGATGGTCGGCACACCATAAATCAGTGAGAGTTCTCAGAATACGGAAAAATGAATAACAATTCTAGGACGATCACGTAAAATGCCGTACAGACATCCAGGGGCAACCATTTAAAGTATAGTAATGAGCGCGCTCTGAGAGGTACTAGTTTAACCTGTTAACGGTACACAACCACAGTCGATTGGAGTGCGGGAATGATCTTACAAGAAGACAAAATGTGCCCCCTTTATCGGAACATGTAAACCAGCTGTCCGATTTTTACAAAACAAGATGTTCATCGCAATATGGTACATAAAGTCACATGTGGATCAGATGTTATCCAGCTGGTGTACTTTCTGACAGAATTATTTATTCGAGTTGAAAATCGGGTATATGAAGTAAATCAAGAAAATGCTCAGTCAACCTTTAGGAACAGTCGGCAAAATTGCAACCTACACCTACAACACCACATTCCTAGTGACGTGCACAAATAAACTGGCAGACAAGTTATCCATGGAGATGAAACCACCAACGAAAAATTATTGTTAACGAAGGATAAAGGATTGAAGTATTCCTGAAAACGGATGGAAAACAGCCGAAAACAAAAAGCCACAATGCCATTGCCGAAAATGGCATACGACGAACTGAGGCAAAAGTATACGATACGATGAACGTACAGAAGCGTATGTTCACTAGTTTGGTGTACGTTCCAGTGGACAATAGTGAGAAAGTTGTCACAGATGCGCTCTTTGATACCTTCACAGACTTGATACTAATCGAACACCCACACATCATCGCACTAGCAAAGCGAGTTGAACGTCCAGCACGATAAGCTCACACCAGAAGAGAAATAGTTAGTTGATTTTCAAACACAATGCGTTTGAAATGGTAACGGGCTGTAGTAAATGCACATCTCGTGGCGACCACATATCAAGTACTGCATGTCCACGTTAGATACCTAACTGTCATTCAAATAAATGTGCTATCCAGAGTGTTTATAAGGCGGTAGTGGCGAATTCATTGCCAATTTCAAGTCAGATGAGATAATCCAACGGGCGCAAAGATGATAGCGATCACGAAAGTTCGTCCCAATGAGTTACGTTTTGAGGAAGCGGTGCAAATGCGGCACAAGTAGATCTCAGTCACATCGGTGGAGGTGATAAACAAGTATCACTTATTCCACACCCTGAACATGATAACATGAGGAAACTGTTTCCGGAAATGCCGTGAACAAAATTTTCCCGAACGATTGGATAGAGAGCAAACCTCTTTCTGGAGACAGCAGAAGGCTGGTCTCACTGAGTCCTGACTGTCTGGATTGCTGATACCGTTTGTGAGAGAATATTTGTAAAAGGTTAACTTACACAAGTCAGTCGTGTTGAATTGACAGATGGGTTGAATATACTGAGGAGCAGTTCAGGTGACTTGAACCAGATTTCAGACAACAAAACACAAATAGTAAATGACAGCGTCTCGGACGGATATCCGCCGGGAGCAGAAGTGGGTCTGTAAGTTAGACTACAGAGGCACGATAGGACCCGAATCCGGTCATCTCTCGCCTTCCAATTGAAAAAAATAGGAAAAGTTGCTAAAGGAACCAAAAACACAGCTAGACGTTTTGGGACGTTACGGAACTATTGTATGACTAGCGTTTGTCGGTAGCTATTTCATTTCTAAAAAAAAACACCCAATCTTGTCTATGCAGTATCCATCGTCATTACCAACATCATAGACAGCAACATATCAACGGTTCCTACTGATGCTTAACTGCTACACAACAATGGAAAAAAATCGAACCCTGTACAGGAAGAGAAAGGAAGAGGAGGGGGAAAGACCTTAACACTAAAAAGCTACGTCTACGTTCAATCATTCAACATCAAAGTGCCTATAACTTGCAAACAAACGGTCGACCCATCAGTCAACCAACCAGACCCCGTCACAACGAGACTGGACCTTGACGCTATGTGTTGGCTAGCGTACCTCGATGGGCTATTAGACTAAACTGGCCCGTGTAACGACTACACTGACAGCGTCACTCATAACATGCGGGCTAACAGGTACAGGTCTGGTAAACTCGTTTCCAGATCCTCCACGTGGGGGTTGGAGGAAGGCTGACATCCTTTTTTGTAGAAGGCACCAGTTTCGGTACACTATCCCACGCCTGTTGCCTTGCGGTACAGGCTTTTAAGCCGATGACTACGGGTGAGAACCCTAATCGTTCTTCTGTTTAGGTCAGCGTCCTGGCAGCAACTCAGACTAGATACACTCATAAACATACAACATTCAAGTTACTGGCTGACATGCTACTACATACACCCACAAAATGATGAAGACAAAGTCGCAGAGAAAAACGAGTCTATGGCTCTGACATGAGTGTTTTTCCACCTGCTACACGTTTTGGAATATCGACACTTATCAAATGAGAACAGTTACGGGAATTTTAGATCTGAAGACTGCTCGTAACACTCCATAAGGAGATCCTTTTGTGAAACGAGTCCGGGAAAACATGCAGATCTGTTAGAACCATTTTATGCTCATCCTGCAGACAGAGTGAGAATCTATGGGTAACTGTTTTCGGTGTTTACTGAGACATCAGATCTTCCACTTCGTGCTGACATTCCGTTACAATATAAGATAACCGCTAAACCGCGGGTTGTGACAGGTAGCCAGCAACGCGCAGAATGACAGAGGATGACAACAGAAGGTACTTTTACAGTACACGAGGAAATGTCAATAATGATGAGGCATAGGCAAAATGAAAATTAAACGAGAGGTTGCACGAGTAACACCACTGGGCAGTTCACAGAGAGAAAGGAAACACGGGTAGAGAGATGACGCGTCCTCACTACGTGTCAGAAACTGCAGTTTAACATAGATCCAAAAAGGCAACATTTTGGCGGACGGAGACTAAACGGTATGCCAGAAAATCATGAATATTTCATCTGTAACTCCAGATTACTTTTGGAGAGGTGCCGACTCAAAACCTTCATTATCAGTGTGGACCTCAGGGAACGAACATTCGAGCATTACCTGGGACTACTCACGGTAGGAAACGCCACTATATGCCTAACGGAATCACAGATATTCAATAACTTGGACTACATTTTGGATCAGAAGGTCAACGTTATTTTAATGTACTTGCCTGATGATCAGGCAACGTTAGATGACTTACGGGATTTACGTCGACACACTGTAACAAAAAGGCGTCCAATAAAGCACAATATTTATTGTCCAACATGCTAGTTAGCATGCTACGCGTGCGCTCGCGTTTATGAGTGAACATTCCAGTCCACAACACCCCCCGGTCTCCGCTCACGCGTTGTGTGCACTTCTGCCCGGTTTATGTGTGTGATCGGCGCTTTCAATCGGGGGGTTTCCCGTCTGCCAATCTTCGTCCGTTGGTGCGATTTCATAGAGCGATGGCTCGTCCGGTCGCTCGTGCTGTCCTCCATTTATCCACAGTGGGCTTTGATCGTATTCCACGGCAGTGTCGAGATATTCCCGCGAGTGTTGGAATAATCGCGCCTCCGATTTCGTCGTCCATTCTATTTTGCCTGCCATGTCTCGCCCGTTGGTCCGATCCGGTCGAGCGATGACTCATCCGATTGCCCCGTTGTCCGCCGTTCGATCGTTGAGGGTTTGTAGACGTGCCTTCCCCCGCGTTGGAGTACTCCGACGACTGTTTGAATACTCGCACCTCTGACCTGACAATCCATAGCTCGACTGAATCTCCACCATGTACATCAATATTCGAGGGAAAATGTGAACAATTTTATCGCTCATATCCAACAAGCCAGTCGCGAATGCCGCTATAATAAAGTAGCACTTTAAAAAAATGAAGAAACTATGGCGATCCAGTGTTTGTTAGTGGGTATCCACAATACGAAGACAAGAGAGCGGCTGTTGTCCGAGGAGGAATCAAAACTAAATTGGGATCGCTCATGTTCAGTTACGAGTCAACGAGAGAACAATACAATACACTCTGTACCAACCGTCTTCGGCCTCAGATACCGTACAACTGATGCCATGAAATACATCTCTGCTCAAATTCACTTTAGAAAACCTTTCACCAAGATACAGTGTAGCGTAAAGAGGCTCAATCTTTAGAATGGGATAATGTCACATGGTAGCAGCCTGATTCACTGTCAGTTTGTAATCGCCGCATATACGAACGGAGCTATCAGTTTTTTTTTCACAGGCACGGCAGGAGTACTCCACGTTGAATGTCGGACGAGAGTGATTAGTCTTTGTTTCGGTTTCGACTTTTGAACGGATAGAAAACACTAACGTACGAGTTTCATAAAAGCTAGCATGAAAATATCTTTCTCTATCACAATAGTGGCCTGGAAACTCTTCAGCCCCCCCCCCCCCAGTTCAATTTTGTCAGGCATGGACGAAAATTTCTGCAGTAGAAAAGGAAGATTTTTGTTGCCATCCACTTGTTTGGCGGGTAGGAGTGTATGTGGTATACGATTAAGCCAGTTGCGACCCAAAAGATTAGCGTCCTCGTTGTTGACAATTTGCGCAGGTAAATTCGGCGTTTTCGTTCCGTGTTCCACTTTCACATCGCATGTAGCCATAACACCAACCGTTTTCCTGTATACGGTAGTAATGTGGCTGTAGCGGAAGATAATGGAAGTGCTTCCCGACCTATACTGCTACCTTGGCGAGGTGGTCGGGCTTGTGTACTGTTTTGATCCGGCGAACTATGCTGACTAGGACTCCGGTCCTTCCAGGTGCAACCTTGTCAGACAGGCCAAAGGGGAACAGTCAGACGAAAAGCAGTTACACTCATAGGATTGTATGTCGCACTACTAACCGCGTAGGAGTGCTTGAGTAGTGAGGCACGATCCTATGGGCACACAGCAAACTATTTTCATAATTGCGGCACTGCTGTCTTCCGTATCAGGAAGAAGGGGGTTAGAAAAGTTACCCTCAAACAAAGAGCACTCCGATCGCCCAACGGTTGACCGTGACCGCCGGCGTATTATCCAATACGGTCGAAAAACATTTGTTACCTCTCAAAAACCTGACGTAGCTTCGAGTACATCCACTGCGCGCAGCAGTGCTCAGAACGAGACATCATTGTCTTATTCACTGCGCCCTCAGGCTAGGCAAGCCCCTCACTGCCAAGTGAGTCAGACTCTTGAGTCATTGGCTCCGGGTGGGGTCCCCCGATAAAACCCTATATCCTGTTGTCTCGCAGGTCAGACTTTTGAGTCAGAGACTCGGGTTGGGGTCCCTCAAGCCAACCCCCTTCCGCGGCATAAACGACCGGGAAGTATCAGAAGTTATCGTTCTCTCGACAGTGACATTACTAACCGATCACGACTTTCTCCCACTGTTTTACCCCCAACTCCTTCTGCATTCCATGTGCCTTCGGGCGATAATTGTTTTCTGAGGCCAAGACAACTGGTGAACATTGGCGCCTTCAATGTCCGCACCCTCCGACAAGTCGGTCAGCAAGCTGCTCTGGCAAGCACGCTCTCAAGTCCGGAGCCTGATGTGTGCCGTGTGTCGGAGACGCGAGTCTACGATTCTAGCACGGTTATCCATTTGAGCTCACCCCTAGATAACTGTCGATCCAAGCGCTTCTATCTCAAGGTTTCTGGTAACGCTGAAGCTGAATCTCGCGGTCAAGCTGGAGTGGGAATCGCACTGAGTTCCAGAGCGGAGCAATGCTTGCTCGATTGGATCCCAGTGAGTAGTCGCTTGTGTGCTGTCAGACTCAACACATGGGTAAAAGTCTGTCGACGCAAATCAAAAGGGTGTTGTGTATTCATTATATCAGCGTACGCCCCAACGGACAGTTGTTCGGATGCTACCAATGATGCGTTCTATGACGCCCGCGTTGACCTTCTGAGGCAAACTAAACACTCAGACATAATCATACTAGCGGGCGATTTTAATGCTCAGCTTGGTTGTCTTCCTTCGGATGAGAAGCGGCTAGGAGGTATGTTTGGTGTCCAGGCACAACGCACTGATAATGGCGAAATACTGCTGCAGCTGTGCGCATCCCACGGCCTGTATATTTCGAGCACGGTGTTCCAAAACAGAAAAAGGCACTGTGTTACTTGGAGACCTTTGCGTGCCTCCCAACCGTGGACATAGTTGGATCATATAGCAGTTAGTTACAGGTGGCGCCACTCTGTTAAGAACTGTCGTGCCTTTTGGAGCAACCACCTGGACTCGGATCATGCTGTTGTGCGTGCCCGCTTTGTTTTATCATTTGCCCAGAGGACATACGCTCGTGAATGTAAAGTGGTTAACTGGCATTCGAGCGATGAGGATGTAAAGAACGCTTGCCAAAAGGCGTTGGTGAAGAAGTTACCCAGTTCGAGTCGGATGAAGGATACCAACGAACACTGGGAACAAATCGTCGAAGCTATGAAGGCATGCTGTGAACAGGCATGTTCCGATGGGGCTGTTCAGATGCGACAAAACTGGATTTCTGTCACGTCGATAAACCTTATGAACAAACGTCGATTGATCCCACCTGGTTCTGAATATGATGACGACCGTCGAGAACTTAAACGCAAGCTGACTAAAAGCTTGCGCAAAGACCGTGAGGAATACTTGGTCGAATAATCGAAAAAGATGGAAAGAGCCTTTTTGTCTGGGAATAGCCGGAGGCTCTTTCCATGATTCGTGGTTGTACTGGTCGTCAAGTCGGTGTAAGTGAGACAGTCGTGGTCTTTTTGGATCTGAAGGCTGCTTTCGATTCAGTTGCTCGTAACCTTCTCTGGAGCTGCCTTCTCCGCAAGGGAGTACC
>JTDE01003074.1:37783-51685 GCA_014338405.1 Paragonimus skrjabini miyazakii | reverse complement strand
CTCAATGGAGCAGTCAAGGTCTTCATATTTTGTGACCACGAGCGTATTATCCGATACGGTCGAAAAACATCTGGTATCACCCATAAGTCTTATGTGGCGTCGCATACATCTCTTGCGCGCAGCAGTGCTCAGAATCAGACATTAATATCGTATTCACTGTAAGCTAAGCAAACCCCTCACTGCCAAGTGAGTCAGACTCTTGAGTCATAGACTCCGGGTAGGGTCCCCTAAGAAAACCCTGTATCCTGTTATCTCACAGGTCAGACTTTTGAATCAGAGACTCGGGTGGAGTCCCGCAAGTCAACACCCTTTCTCGCAATAAACATGACATTATTCACTCAACATATTCTCCTACTATTTTACCCCCCCCCCCATTTAGTTTGCCTTGTGTGTGCCTTCGGGCGGCAATTGTTTTCTGAGACCAAGGCAACTGGTAAACATTGGCGCTTTCACCATCCACACCGACATGTCGGTCAACAAGCTGTTCAGGCTAGCACTCTCTCAAGTCTGAAGCTTGATGTGTGCTGCGTGTCGGAGACGCGAGCAATGTTTGCTCGTTTGGATCCCAAAGAACAATCGCTGGTGCTCAGTCAAACTCATTATATCGGTTAAAGTCTGTCGACGCAAATCAGAAAAGCGTTGTGTTCTCATTGTATCGGCGTATATGTCAACGGACGGCTATTCGGATGCCACCAAAGATACGTTCTGTGACGCTCTCGTTGACCTTCTTAGGCAGACTAAACACTCAAACACCATCATACTGGCGGGCGATTTAAATGCTCAGCTTGGTCGTCTCTGTCCAGAGCGGAGGTGGCTGGGAGGTATGCTTGGTGTCCGGGCACAACGTACTGATAGTGGGGAAAGACTGCTGCAGCTGTGCACATCCCACGGACTATATATTTCGAGCACCGCAGTTCAACACAAGAAGAGGCACTACGTGACATGGATACCTCCGTGTGCTTCTCAGCCGTGGACACAGCTGGATCACACAGCAGTCAGTTACAGGTGGCGCCACTCCATCACAGCAACCGTCTGGACTCGGATCATGCTGCTGGGCGTGCCCGCATTGTTTTTTCATGTGCCCGGAGGTTATGCACTTGTGAATGCCAGGCGACTACCTAATATTCGAGCTGGTACAGTGTAGAGAACGCTTCCCGGAAAGCATTGGTGAAAAAGTTGCTCAGCTCGAGCCAGGTGAGAGAACCTAACGAACGCTGGAAACAATTTAAAACAGTTGTATCGCTTCAGCAATTTGAACAAGACAGTCAGAAGACGAACAGGTTTCAAAATCGGACGCTGTAGTCACAGAGAATCGTAAGCCCTCAGCTTTATCGATCGGACGACATATCCTGCTAACTGGTCACAACGTGAACTTGACCCCAACCTTCACCATCATAGTGCGCCACCACAACCCACGGTTCCCAAAATTTGCTGAAGCTGGTGGGATAAACCGGTTCAAGCCTGTGTTGTGTGTACAGAAACAATTATTTGTGAACCTGAGGTTGCCGTGGTCCTAAATCGTAGTGAGTGTCATTCAGATCACACGATTGGACGTTTTCATTATTGTTGGTTTCTTTGTTCATACCCCCAAGTACTGTAGATGTTAGATTGAGAGTTTCCCGTGTTATTGGTTATTTGGTACTAACGAGCCACTACCAATGTTCGTCATCTAACGGTTTGTTTAAAGTACTGGGAACAGCTCTCAGCAGCTGTGAAAGCATGATGTGAAGACATGTTCCGAAGGAGCTATGTGGTTGCGACAGAACTGGATTTCTGTCACGTGGATAAAACACATGAACAAGCGCCGCTCGATTCTACGTGGTTCTGCATATGATGACGACCGCCGAGAACATAAACGCAAGCAGACCAAAAACTGCACAGACCATGAGCACCACTTGATCGAACAGTCGAAGGAGGTGAGACGAACCTTTTAATCTGGAAATTGGAGAGAGCTATTTTCCATGATCCTAAATTGTACTAGCCGTCGAGTCGGTGTGAAACTATATATGAAAAAGATTATTCACTTGTCACCAGCCAATCACGCCGCCTTGACAGGTGGGCTGAACATTTTAAGGAATCAGACCATCTAGAAGACGGGACCGGAAAGGTCAGTCGGTTATCACGTTCCACACGGCCTTCCATCGGAAGCAGAAATGACCCTGGGGCTTAAGTTACTGAAGTGTAACAAGACTCTTGGACGGGAACTTTTCTCGCTTCCTCTTTTCAAGGGTGGTGGGGAAAGGTTGATATCAGAACTGACAGAACTCCTTCAGACGATTTGGATATCTGGTGAGGTACCTCATGATTGGTACTCCCGTTCTCGTAAATGGGGTCCGAAGTCTATATGACAACCATTGGGGCATCAGCTTAGTGTCTGTTGCGCCCATGTTACTCAGCGACCTCATTTTACGTCGGTTCACTAAGCCCCCGGAAAAAGTCAGATACGTGAAAAACAAACGGGACTCCTAACCGACCGAGAGTATGATCACACTTTTGCCGTACGATGAACGTTAGAACATCGGCACTCATATAAACATCTGACGGTCTTGGTCTTTCCAATCCTAAAGGCTGTTTTCGAATCGGGTGCTCTTAAAATTCTCTGGAACTGTCTTCTTTGCAAGGGAGTTCCAGAGAAATAAGTGAATCTGTTGAGATCAATGTATGCTCACTCTGCAAGCAGGGTTGGTGTTTATGGACAACTGTCCCGAGCGTTCAATGCTTCTAGTGATCGTCAGAAGTGTCCGATTTTCCCCTTTCTGTTCAATTTTGTCATAGACAACATTCTGGAAGGTGCGCTCAAGGGCTGCAATAAAATTGGTATTAAGTTTTATCCTGGAGCTAGTTTGGCCGACCTGGAGTGTGCGGATGATATTCTTACATAAACCCCCTGTCGAACACATGCAGACCATGTTGAACAAGGTGAGTGATCGTGCTGGCTTGTATGGAATACGCTTTGCACCTTCAAAGTGTAAACTGCTCCTTCAAGACTGGGGCATTTCCACTCCTACTTTCTTCGTTGCAAGTAATCCGCTTGTGTCTGTGGACAGTTTCACGGATGAGATATCAGTGAGGATGGCAGTCACAGGTTACTCTTGCCAGCCTGCGCCATCTATGACCTCGAAAAGACGTTCGGTTGTATCTAAAAGGAGGGGTATATAATACTTGTGTACGTTCTGTTTTGCTCCATGGTTTGGAAACGCTGCCTGTTCACAGCGAAGATGTTGGCACACTTGCTGTGTTTGATCATCGCTGTCTCTGCCAGTTAGCCCACATAAAGTGGACTGATCGCATGAGCAACACGGCCTTTCGCCGGTGCGTGTTCCGGGACGTTCGAGATGCGAGATCAATTAGAAAACTGGTCGCGTTCCATATCCTGCGATGGTTGGGTCACGTACTTCGTACGCCAGCTAAGCGTTTACCTCACCGAGCATTATATACTAAGACCACCAACAGTTGGGTGAAACCACATGGTGGTCAAACAACAACGCGGTCACGAAATATGAAGACCCTGAATATTCCACTGAGCCAATTGGGTAGGTGTCGTTTGCCTGGATGGGGTCCTCGTGGTCACTTAAATCGCTGGTTAGAGACGCTATCCGAGATGGCGGTGTGTCGCAGTCAATTGCCTACTTGTATCCATACCATTTCTAGTTCTCCAGTTTAATCTTCTTTTAATAATTTCCAAACTTCTCAGTAGCGTTTTCTTCTTCCAGGATATTCCACCTCATTACTGGCGTCTCGAGCCACTGTACCTTCTGGTCAGGCTCATGGTTGTTATGATTATGCTGAGGTTGGCATAGAAGGAGCAAGTCGACGCATGTAAAGCCTAAGGTACATCGTAGGCAATATGGGAGCTAATGTAATGAGGGCCTGAGTGATCCGAATAAGTGCGAACGGTAAGGCGTCAACGAACGGCACGGCGGCAGCTCTGAAGACAAGTTGAACAGTAACTACCCAGTAAAACCATCGTGAAAGGTATGTGCTCCTGTACATGACCATATCTCGAATACATTGTACAACTACAGTTCCTCTACCCAGTGAAAGGGAGTAAATTCGGCGCGGACTTATGGAACTGTTTATGGGGTCTCAATGCTTATCCA
Source organism: Paragonimus skrjabini miyazakii (assembly GCA_014338405.1). Taxonomy (NCBI): domain Eukaryota; kingdom Metazoa; phylum Platyhelminthes; class Trematoda; order Plagiorchiida; family Troglotrematidae; genus Paragonimus; species Paragonimus skrjabini miyazakii. The sequence goes on along the minus strand of JTDE01003074.1, from coordinate 47,585 downwards.
GACCTACTCACGGAACTGCACCTCTGATTCCGAAAAAAGTGTGAGAGCAGTCGTTTGACAAAGATCTTCGAGCTTTCGAAAGGGAAGTTCTCGTTCGCAGTGGCAACTCGGCATTCAGGAGGCGTAAGGTCAAGTTAGACAAACTTCGCACAAGAATGGGTGCTCTTGCCCATATCACATATAGAATAATAAACTGCCCTTACGGTGTCCAACTTCCAGTAATCGGCCTGACATGTATTGGTTGGCAGTTTTCCCAGAGCTGATTTGAGAAGTTGTTCTGACTTGGCGACAGAATTTGTCAGTGGCTTTTCTACAATAACTCGCGTGTCTTAATATCTCTTTCTGTCAGTTGTTTGAGATAACTCAAAAGGGTTTCTGTTATATTGTTCTGTATCTCCACAGTGGATCATACTCAACCTGTCAGCGGGACATAGTACAAATGGAAACGCTGCACCGGAGCCTCTACGCTGTCTGACGGCTTATACCAGCAGTTCCTCCAACCGAGTTGGATCAGCATGAATCAGTGGGCTGCTACATGTAGCATATACTTGGGTCATAGACAGAAATGATATTTCAGACAGAGCATCCACTTGTAGCTTATACAACGTTGGTGCTTCAGAGCGCTATTTCGGTTGCCACTCAGCCCATCATACCACTGCGATTTACTTAGTTCGGTCACTTCTGAAGGTATAAATCTATACTAACTAGGCTCTTTGGTATGAATTAAATTGATAGCAGGTCAGGAAAAGATGGTGTTATATGCGAAATTCTTACTGTCATCTTAAATTTCAAACGTTGCTGTTATTCCTATTTAGTTGCCATCTAGGCACATCTTTTTAATCAGTAACTTTTGACTAACTAACCATTATTTCCGCTTCTTTCGGTGGTGCCCACTTTTTGAATTTCTACTTATATATTCGTGGACTCCAGTCATCTGCTTCTACCACCGTGAGTTTGAAAGGTTGTTTGTGGTTGCGTTGGCACTGTCATTTATCGTGCACATCATTTAAAGAAATTATCCTCTTTACCGGGGACTCATCCAGCCACATGGCACTGCGTTACCTCTCTAACAAGACTCAAGCGAAATAGTGTCCCCTTCAGTTGTAACACCGTGGGACCGCTGGATCCTATGTGCGCAAGAAATTGAACGTCATTGACAATCCCTGCAAGTACGTAGGCTGGACTGCACTGAATTAATTATGTACGTATATACATGGAAGAATATTCGTACACCTGACTAGTTGGCACTGTGGCTCAAACGGCATCTCACCTCAACATCAACGAAGTATACCTTAGAATAAGAATTCTACCAATAAGAGAAGGAAACAGATTTGGAAGATAGTATAATATACGCGTCATTACCGTTTGTGCATCCCAACGCCGTGCCTGGAATCCCACTTTTTTCTGATTGGTTATTCTTTTAACGATTAACGGCGCATTCTTTCGCGCCATTATGAATGACTGTACCGCTTGTAAATGTCAGAATGTAGGTTTATGTTTCGTGGATTATGCGCTATCTCCATTGTTATTACTGACTGTATTGAGTACTGTTTGTGTGTGAACAGTAATACAGCGTTGGCGTTGCGTTACGCGAACCTGTCCACTAGCCTTTAGTTTGTAACCTTCATAGTCCTATTGGCGTGATGTTACCCAACAACCAGTCGAAAGTGACTTGGATCAGTAAGAAATTATATTGACAGGTTACTTGGTTTATTTGGCAGTTGTTGCTACGTACAGTTAGGGGGCGCTTCGTCATTTGCCGGGCAATAAAAGACAACGTCACTTCGACACGTTTAGTGTGCAATCAGACGTTTCACTGGATATTACTCCGGTTTTATTAGATCTATTGTGGCATAGTAGAACGAATGTTTTCCGGAACTATTTCAGGTATTTCCAGCTGAAACAAAATGCCCAAGAACCTTTGGAGCAGTTTTGTACCGACTTACTCAAACGGTTCGACGTTGTAATTATGTGAGTATCCTAAACAGTATGCACGAGAATTGTATACTTACTCAACAGTCCAGTCGAAATAGAAGATAATCGCATCCATAGGAATGTTTCTCAAGGATGCATCGAAGTTGTCCTGGGACCGAGCCATTTACTTTACCAGGACAAGGTTGACAACAGTTGAACAGTAACAAGGTACAACATGCCATTCCTACATCGTTTACGTCCCCAGTATGTTGACTTTGTGGCAGCAACCAACATAAAGTGGACTTTCAGACGTGTTTGACTTATAAACTTGTTTGCAGAAGCTTTGGTAAACGAAATGTTGCCATGGTTCATAGACCTGGTACATTCACGAGGAAGGTGCATAAAGACTCAATGTTCCACTGTGGTTGTCCTACGATTAGCCACCGCCAAATGAGTTGACTGTATCAGGAACGCGCGTATTTGAAATGTATACTGGTTCGCGACCGATAACCGAATTAGTGAAAATGCACAGTCTTCGTTGGTTGGGTCAATTGCTGTGTATGCCGACGGAGCGTCCGTCGCACCGCGCCTTGTTCAATCTTGTTGTTGATGGTTTGAAGAAACCGCGAAGCGGTCAGGTGATGTGACCATGGGCTACGGAATCCTCGATCGTTACGATGAGCATTATTAATGTGCGTCGTATACCGGTTCGAAACACTTTGACATGACAGTGTTGCAGTTCGTAGCGAGCATTTGTCCTTAAATCTTAAAGTGTTTATGAACCCTCATTGTTTTCTTCTTTCTGTTCGCTTTTCTTCTCTGTACATCTGTACTTACCTATTACTCTGCTACTCTGTGGATTACTGTCGTGACCAGCTGTAGTCCGTGCCCTAGAATGCAGGCATATAACTCAAACCTGAAAATGATGATGATGATTTAATTGGACTGAATTCCCGTGATGGATGCATTTGGAATGACCTCGTCATAGTGATGTTATATGATGATTGCACAAAAAGTACAGTCTCCTGCGATCAACTTTGGTTTCTGAAGGAATTGATCAAGATTCTGTCCTTCCTCTTGCTCTACCTAATTTAACTCGTCGAGCAAACCTTGTTTTTCGGTTGGAAGCGCAAAGACTCTAGAGTCATTATGGATGCTTCAAAAGACTAATGGCCAGAAGCTAGTTTGTAGACAACTGGAGAGATATAGTTCCTTAATATTTCCATCATTCTCATCGTCGACAGTAATACGTCAGTGATTCTCACTTAATATTTGCTTACCTGGCTGATAATGGTGATTGTAGACCACAAGAAGTTCATAAAGGTCTCATATCAATGGGGTCTCGTATGCATGCTTCGAAGCTTCAGAGTAATAAGGTCCGCGTCAAACCATTCTAATCATACGATGCGATCCTTCGAGGATTTCAATAAGACATGAATTGTCAAGCATCCGACAAACCAGTCAGAGGATAAAAAAATCAGTAGCTCAGACTAAGACCCTCTATATGGGGTTTTATTCATTCTGGAATGGTAGTACAGCTATAACGAAGGTAAGGAATAGACAGTTCGTAATGGTAAGGTAAGCGTTAATGACAGTCATAATTCAAACACAACCTCAATCGACCCCAACAACATGTACTGGTTCGTACCAGTTGGACTGTCCCGTAACCTGCTCAGCTTATCTATCGAGTCGTCGCAACAAGCCGTGAATTCCTGAACTTTCCTTACCGTGCATATCCTGTTTACACATGCTACTACTTTTCCTACATCGGAGCTTAACTTCATCTTCATTTATCTCCAGAGCAACCTTACTGTTCCGTGATATGGTTGTCTTAGCGTGTTTGTTTGTTTGGGAGCGTATTTTTGGCTGGAAGTTGTATATTTTTTCAGATCTTTATCGTGTATATCGACAACCGGTTTGTACGAGGTTGTGGCAGCTAAGAGCAATTTAATTATTTACAGGTGCCTATCCTTATAGTATGAACGAATGTGTCAATTCTGACATTACAAGTGACAGTGATTTTGACGAGCAAGATCTTCTGGTAGCCGAGGAGGACGACGACAGTATTGCGCCAGACGAAGACGTGGCGGACGAAGACGAAATTAACGATTTAGTTAAGGTGCGTTTGGCGTAAATCAGTGTTTGTTTGAAAGTCGGTTTTTATTTGCCAAATGTGGATTGCACAGTTTGTGCGCATTTTATTCCATCCCATAATCGTAGTCATAAATTCATGTATCCGGATATGGAGGCTTTTCCAGTGATGCTGTTAAGTTGCAATCATTGTAGCTATGACGTATAGATCATTGGAAGAAGCACCCACGGTTGGCAGCATCCGTTTCGGATTAGTTTATCACAGTGACTGAAGCCGAAGAGCGTCTGCACATAGCCCTCAACGTTGCTGCTCCACTTGCGATGCCACTCACACACCAAGGACTAAGACCAGGAGGCGTATGAGTGGAGGCCTTTGAGTTCCGACCGGTCAGTTTGGGTTAGCCAGATGGTGGAACTAAAAACAGACGGACCTCCAGTGGTAAGACCTAAGCTCGGAAGAAAGATATTGAAAATATGACAAGTAATTTAGTATGCAACACTACATGTTGGCTTTAGATGGAATGAGAAGAAAGTTTGATTTCAACTACATATCAAATAACAGCTTTGTCGTGTACCAGCAAAGCCGGAGAAAATAGCATTTCAAGTTGAACATCACCCACAATTGATCGCAGCTGTCGCATTCCCATAGACTTTCCAGTCGGCCCCTTTCGAAAAGAAGCATTAGACTCGAGTTTCGCTCTCATTAGAGCTCGTCAGTAGTGCATATCATCGCCACTGCCGGGACTTGAACCACGGACATTCAGTTCATGAGGCAACCGTGTTTACCACTGCGCCATTGACCTCACGTTAGGCACGACCGAATTATCATATGTGAACGCTCAACCACTTTCGCTTGTGAGTAATGATCAGGTTGCCCGATCGTCTCGAAATGGAGACACAGTTACTGTCTGTTAACTCCAATCGATAACCCCGCGATTGGGACTTCCTAGACAGGTCGAGATCTTTGATCTCATTAAACCTGCTAGGCGATATTTTAGATTACTGATGAGTAGTCGGGGATTTGGTTAATTTCAAGTTGAACATCACCCACAATTGATCGCAGCCGACTGGAAAGTCTATGGGAATGCGACAGCTGCGATCAATTGTGGGTGATGTTCAACTTGAAATTAACCAAATCCCCGACTACTCATCAGTAATCTAAAATATCGCCTAGCAGGTTTAATGAGATCAAAGATCTCGACCTGTCTAGGAAGTCCCAATCGCGGGGTTATCGATTGGAGTTAACAGACAGTAACTGTGTCTCCATTTCGAGACGATCGGGCAACCTGATCATTACTCACAAGCGAAAGTGGATGAGCGTTCACATATGATAATTCGGTCGTGCCTAACGTGAGGTCAATGGCGCAGTGGTAAACACGGTTGCCTCATGAACTGAATGTCCGTGGTTCAAGTCCCGGCAGTGGCGAAAATAGCATTTGTTGTTGCCATGTACAATTAGTGTATACGGATCCTAGTGTGGATTTGAAACGTCACAATAAATCGTTCACTACTCAGTGTTTGCTCTTTTAATACTTTATATATATATATATATATATATATATAATAGTTGTTCGAGTTCAGACGTTTGTTTTTGAATATATATTTCCATGCGTGATTTGATTCGCTACGGCTAGTATAACCGCTGACTTAATTTATCCAGGTTGCCTTGTTATACCTTTGGCGAGCTGCTGTGTATCTGATTGACGTTTGGTAGATCTCATGGTAGCAAAACTATAATCCGCACACCCTCATTCTATTTTGGGTCATTTCCTTTTTCCAGGAAAGTCAAATGTCCCTAACTGATTTGCTAGCCTCCTACGGTGTTTCGGCCTCGGAGCCTACGAACCCTTTCCAAGAATCGTCGGAATCCTCCGTGATCACTTCCGTCGCTCGATCCAGTCGTCTACGGGCCCGTCGTCAGGCGGTGAGGCGGTTACTATCTTCAGACGAGATCAGTGACACTCCATCTAATACAGGCATTCATTCCAAGCATAGCCGACTTTCTGTCCCCTCACCTGCAGCGTTTCCGCCCCCCTCTGAAGTTCCACAATCTAATAACTCGGCATCTGCTAGCCCTCGTAGACGTAACCTTTCACGTTCAAATGATTGCACCAGATCGGGGGAATCGTTGAGCGTGAATAGCAAAAAATCAGTGAGTTCTGTTCCACCCGTTGATATCACCTTTCAACCTCTTTTATGTACTGCATAGACTTGCACACAGAAAGCTTGCGATGGTTGGCGCTGACTCACTGCGATTGAGGCTGATAACTTCTAATGGTGTGGTGTGTAGGTCAGCAGCCATGTACATCTCCCTCGATCAGTTTGTTGACTGATCTTTTCTAAGGTCAATCTTTTTACCATATCGTTGCTCACATGCTCCTGGGGGCACCTCCTGGTAGCAAGCCTTGTTCTGTGTTTTTATGGATCGCATTCATAATCGTATGGCATATTACACAAATCTTAAAATAGACCATTTGAACACCACGAAGCAAGCACAGCCATTAAAATGCTGGCGATGAAAACGGGAGACATAGTTAAGGATATGCAAATATGGTAAGAAAGGGACAGCCTATCCTTTTTACATTGCACACGATTTGACACTTTTTTTGGTTCATTAGAAATTTTTTTATTTCGACTGTGAAGGTGCGTTCCATCCGGTGGATTGGTCTACACTTTTAGAGTTCCAGGGTTGTACCGACCAAGTATGTAAACATACTGTCGGCGCTGTAATCCCATACCTCAGCTCAGGTTAGGGTTTACGGAGAACTGTTTGACAGTTTCAACACCATAAGCGGCATACGTCAAGGCTGTCTTCTTTCACCATTTTCGTTCAATTTTGTGATGGATGAAATAATGGAGAATTGTCTGTGGTACTCACAAAATGTCAACGTGGACCTCTTACCTGGTGGAAGGCTGACTGATCTTGATTATGCTGACGAAATGGTGTTGCTGTTTGTCACCTTTCAAGCAGCACAAACAACATTACAGGCTATTTAGCGTTCTGCTAATTGCCTCGGAATGCGCTTTGCGGCCTCAAAGTGCAAAGTGCTTCTGCAAGATTGTGATTACGTAGATTTATCGTTAGATAATGATGTCATCGAGGTTGTTGACTGGTTTTTATACCTGGGAAGCTGCGTTAGAGGAGGTGGTGGTGCAGAGGATGAAATAAAGGCGTACACCTCTAAGGCTAGGACGGTATTCGCTAATTTTGAACACCTCTGGCGACAGAGAAGCATCTCTCTGAGGCCTAATGTTCGTGTATAAAAGGCCACAGTGAAGGCTGTGTTACTTTACGGCAGCGAACCATGGCCGCTCAGGGTAGAAGACCTGAACCGTCTTCAGGTGTTTGAGCACCGATATCTGCTTTCAGTCGCTCGTATCGGGTGGTACCAGCGAGTGAGCAACGAGGAAGTTAGGAGATGAGTATTTGGTAGCGATGGTCAAACAAATTCTTTTGTCCAATCACTCCATTTGCACAGAATTAGATGGTTAGGTCGCCAGCTAATCGTCTGCCACACTGAGCACTCTTTACCGACGCGGCGGCCGATTGGCGTAAGATGCGAGGTGGACAGATGATGACCTGGCGTAGACAAATGAAATCGTCCACGAAGGGGTTGGCTACTGTAGATCGGGCTCGTCTTCCGGGCTGGAACCCACGCGACTCACAGAGTCGGTGGCTGGAGACATTATGTGAAATAGCGGCTAATCGAGCTCAGTTGCGTGAATGTTTTCGTTGTTTGGCGGGGTTGTTTGTAAAGTGAGTGTGCTTGATGTTGTGAGACAGTGAAAGCCATAAAGAAGCTGTCTTGCGGATGACGTCTTATTTTCGCTTACAGCCCGGTTGTTTGTTTGCAAGGTGTAGGCACCTTGATGTTGAATGTTTGAATGTAGACGTAGCTAGTTTTAGTGGTCAGGTCCCCTCCTCCTCCTTTTTTCTTCTCCCTTCCTATATAGGGTTTGCTTCTTCTTCTTCGTGGTTGTGTGACGGTTAAGCATGAGTGTGAACCGTTGATGTATTGCTCTCTATGATGATGTTACTTTTATGGAACGTAATGTATATTGACGACTGAAGACTACTATAAGAAGCATTACAATGTCTCCATCAATGACTGGCTTTTGGCCGTATCTCTCAATATATCCAGCTGCCAACATTCCACACCTTTCAGATCCCAGTCTGGAAGCTGGATAGTTCCAACAAATGCGAAATTTAATGTCATTTTCTTCATACCGTTATATCATGTATTTTTTCTCCGGACGTATTGTACCACGTTTAATCCGGTCGTCACAGCAGATGAAGTAAAGTGCACAATTTAGAAGAAACACAAGTGTCACTATCAGAGTACCATTTACTTTGATTCTACTTTTTTCGACGGTAGCTTCAACAGCGAGTGAGCATCGTTCTTAGGGCCCCGGCTAGGGTGCCGGTAATACCTTAGTTTCCTTAGCTGTTGCGCCTTTTTTTGCTCATGAGCCGAAATCGATCAGCCGTCTTGTGGTTGACCTGTAAATAAGCAAGCATCCACCACAGCCCAGTAGCGGTTAAATGAGGGTTTCTATAAACGGTTGGTCCTGGTGACCGCCAGCGAAGTGGTGGATGGTTGTTCGATTTCGGCCTGTGAGCAAAAGGAAGCACAATAGCTAGGGAAACCAATTCACATACCTTCCTGCAACCCAGGTGACTGTCACTCTGTGGTCTAGTGAATATGTGCTTGGACTGCAATCTGCCGCTTATTCACGGGTCGTGGGTTCAATTTTCCGATGGGCTTGGTGTTCATGCGAGCAAAACAGCTGTCAACCACTTAGCTGGTGATCACCTTGGCCAACTGTTTGCAAAAGCCGGTAATACGACTTAGAAACAGACCTTGGCGTTAGGTCCTTCTTACATAGACTTCTCGTCATACGCTGACCGCCGAACTAACGCTTCCAACTTAATCCACGCTGGCTGTAGAGTACACGACACGGCAAGTAATGGATTGGCATTCGCGGAACATGTCCTAGTCGTTGAAAGGTGTATTACGAGATTGAGATCGTTGGCAAGCTAGACTTGTCTGTTCCAAAGACACTTCAGCGAGTGATATTCCTGGTTATTTGATACTCTCACCACTCACGGTGAGCACTGTACAAACACCAGTGATCAAAATAAACTGTCCTTGAACGTCATATACACGAATAAGTCAAGTTCCACGGTCGTACGGATGGATCGGAAATACTGGGGTTTGCACACTCGCCTTATCCGTGAATGGGCAAGTTCAAGCAAACGCCGCGGATGGCGAAGGCTTACAAGAGCCAGTCAAACCTTGGCTATTCATCTGCTGCCATTACGCAATGATATTGTTTGGGTTTTTGACCGGCTTGTGTACTTGGAAAGTTGTGTTAACAGCGGCGAAGGATCAGGGAATGAAGTAGAACCTCACATCTCCTTCGTCAAGGCGGTGTTTGCTAAGTTGAGGCATCTTTGGTGACAGAGAGGTATCCCTCTGAAGCTTAAAGGTCGTGTATACAATCATCATCATAGACAACAATACATCAGTGGTTCACACTGATGCTTAACTGTCACACAACCATGAAGAAGAAGAAACAAACCCTGTTTAGGAAAAGAGAAAAAAAGGGAGAGGGTAGGGGACCTAACGCCTAAAAATGGCTACGTCTACATTGAAACATACAACATCAAGGCGCCTACACCATGTAAACAAACAACCAAGCTGCAAGTGAAAGTAAGGCGTCATCAGCAAGACAGCTTTCTCACGGCTTTCACTTCCCCGCGTCATTAAGTGCACTCACTTCACAGACAACTCGG
>JTDE01003073.1:16900-27244 GCA_014338405.1 Paragonimus skrjabini miyazakii | reverse complement strand
AGAGTAGTATACGGTTAGTCAATAGTTAACTACTATACGTGAACAAAATCAAAAACCAAAAACAGCAACACTAATCTTCAAATCCAAATCGCGCGCAGAGCTGCGACTGTCCCAAATGAAGCGGGAATGACGGCTTTTCAGACTCCGTTTTTTGATTTCGAGCTCCAAAATAAGCTGGACGCCAGTTTCTCACCACGAATGTGAAAGCGGATTCTGGACTTCCTTACTGACGTTAGTACGATGGAGAGTGTGGACACAGTGTATCAACACCCCCAACGCGACATCGTCCCGGTCTGAATCCCTTTCTGCTCGACCTAGTTATCACTAATGAGAGCCACCTGGCAGACAGAGTAATTATCAAACCACCACTTGGATACAGTGATCACCCACTGCTCATCTTTGATCTTCTATGTTACTTGTTACGACAACCAGTAAAGAAGTCCACAGTTCGAAACTTTAATCAGGCGGATTTTAACGGCCTTAGGAGCTACCTAGGTTCACTACTTTTTGGTTATGGCTCAGTGGACCAGAACCACCGAGCACTTCAAAGCGCAATTGAGAAAGCTGACGATATAATCGTGCCGCGCAAACTGTGCACTTTCCCCTATCGGCCACCTCTTCCACGTAGAGTACGCTCTCTCTTTGATTACTGGTCCGTTATATTCGCGAAGCATAAGCTTACGGGAAACTCGGAAAACCTACGCGCGTTCCACATCATTCGAAATGGGTGTAGACGGGAAATTCGTGAGCACACCGAACGCGCACAAGAAAAGGTCCTCCTCAGAGCCCGCAGGAATAAAAACCTCTTAGTTAATCACATGCGACGACTAAGAAAGAATAAACCCTCGGCTCTATTTTTGCGAATTCTCCACGGGGCGACCTCATTCGACTCCCTAGTTGTGACCGAGTTATTCAGGGATTACTACTGGACAGTCTACAATGTCACATCGCCGGTTTGGCATCTTATCCTCACGCTGCATAACTTCCGGCTACCACCCATTACCGTCGAGTTTTCTGTGCTGGCTGTTGAGGTTCTTTTACTTAAGGTTAACTCGTACAGTTCAATGAATCCTGACAAAATCCGTCCTAGAATTATCAATGACGCAGCTGCCAGTCTGGCAGAACCCCTTTATAAGATGTTTAACCAGACAACCCAGATTGGCATTCTCCTTAGCGCATGGGAAGAGGCAACGGTCACACCCATATTTAAAACAGGCGACCTGCACTCTCCGGCTAGCTATCGGCCAATCAGTCTCACTAATATTCTGTGCAAGATAGCGAGGCGTTTATTAAAGCGTGCCATTCCTAGCCACTTCCCTTCAATCCATCAGTTTTCTTCTACTCGGCATAACTTCCTTTCTAACCCATCGTGCATAACTAATATGCTTATTTTCATGGGTAGTCTGACGGAGGCCAGAGACAATGACCTCGTCTCAGATGCCAGATCAGACCTTCCATCTCACTCTTTCATTTCTGTGGGAGTTCCTCAAGGATCAGTGTTAAGTCCTCTGCTATTTCGGGTCTACAGCAATGACCCTGCGGAAAATATTTCCAGCAATGTCCTCCTATATACCAATGACCTAAAAATCCGAAACGTCACTGATCCCGGTGAACTAAAGATTGATGTTGACGCGATTAAGCGTTGGTCAGATGATTGAAGCCTCTCACTAACTGACAATAAGTGCGCACATGTCGATCGATGGAGATTCTGGCAACGCCTTCATGGTTCATAATGCGTTCGGCACAACAGATGTTATGAAAATCCATCTGAAGAAAGATCTGGGCATCTGATTAACATCTAACTTATCTTTTGTGCATCGCCACGAGATGGCAGCGAAAAAAGGGTTTGCCGCTTTCAGGATGACTAGGCGCACTTTCCCCCGTATAGACAAGAAAGCAATCCAAACGCTTTATGGGGTTTATATAAAGCCGCTCCTCGAGTATGCCAATCGGGTCGTGTATACCGGTCTGAAGAGCGACATATTAGGCGTTGAACGTTTCCAGCGCGTTGCTACCATACTAGTCACAGGCCTCAGTAGTATCGCGTGCGAGTATCGACTTGAAAATCTTGATTTATACCCACTTGAATTTCGATGACTCCGCGGTAATTTGGTTTTCGCATACTTCCTCTTTAGAGTAGGACTCGTTGGTCAGTTTTTCAATGTAGCGAGTGATGACGGCCAGCGGGGACATCACATGAAACTTTTCAAGTTTCGTCCTCGGACCTTTTTTAGGCGTCAGTATTTTTCATACAGAGTTGTTAACTTCTAAAACCGTCTTCCTACTGAGGTCGTCAGTAGCGCTTCCAGCGACCGCTTTAAAACTACACTTGACTTTCATTTTCCAAAAATCCATCCATGCGAGTAATCTTATTTTGCTTAATGATATTTACTGTAATCCACAAGAGCGGTGCTACACCCTGTTTTCAGTGAATGCTTTCAGATCATCAGACGCCGGCTTGACACTGAACAAGATAAACCGACTGGATCCGAGACGCTTGAGCCTCTGCCTCGAACCCGTGTATCAACCGCTGAATCGCTGATTATCGAGTAATCTATGTGGGCAAAAAGAATGAGGGAGAGGATAATAAAAGGAAAATAACCGCAACCCCCAATGGCTGTTTAAATACATGAAAATTGGCATAAGCTGTCTTCACACCACAAGGAACCTCAACCATAATAGACAAGACCGACAGGTAGTGGTATACCCCATGGAGGAGGCATCAGCAAGTAGCTCTATATATCACAATAGACATTGAGATATGAAGAACATCCTACTTGTCCGCTTGAATCATTTCTGACGCCGGAAGATGAACACAAAACCCGTACCTTGAGGACTCATGCATTAACGCGTCCCTTATGCTCACAGAGCGCAGGCTCGGTTGATCGGATGAAGTACGAGCAGCCGAATCGAACTTCGAACCGTTCAAGCTCCGCGACAACGGCATTTAACTATTGGAATCGCTGTGGAGGCAGAACACTACTAACTTGCTCATGGAACACCATCGACAGATCAGCGGTATTCCGTCTCATGTTCTCGGTCCTGGGTAAGCGTCTTCCTGACTTATACTGCCCACTTACCGCGAGTACGAATCAATGCGACCCCATGAAGTGTGGGCACACATGAGTTGCCCACACGGTGCAAAGGGTTGACAAGATCGGGTACAGAGGAAACCATGTCACACAATGGGAATAACACCAGTTAGGGACAGATAATTCTGTAGCTTTATAAACATTCGTTTTCCGTTGAAAGTCAGTCATTTTACAAATATGTCTTTAGTCGTATACCGGGAAGTCAAAATCGGCAAGACAGCTTACAGTCAACGACGCGCCAGTTGATCAGACATCGAGAAACTTCTATGAAAAAGACCACTAAGTGGCAGGTGTTACGTAAACTTTCTAACCTGAACTACGCCCTCCGTCTCCATGCTTGCTTGACGCAGCTGGCACTCGTGCCAAATGCCAGAACACCCTTCAAGCGAGGAAGACTCTTTGTGCCGCTCAAATATATGGATTCTGCATATGATGTTGGACCCTTTTACAGTCTTGAAGAAACCAATCGCAAGCCTAGACGCCATGTTGGTGGAGGCTGCTGAGACAGTCCCGGCGCCTGAAAAGTTCCATCTGGGAGGAAACTCCTCAACCTGGGAGATTCGAACTCGATGGCATATGAACACGTCTGAAACCGCCTGTCAGTCAAATGCACTAAAATTACTGGTATGGGAGGTGCTGATAAAAAAGTCAGAGAATGAGATCGAGAATACTGAGGGGCGGAGAAAGGTATCAAAGCCTTTGAAGCACGGTGAAGTCCCGATCCCTCTCAGTCGATTACGGAAGGGAGTTTCATGAACAACGTGGCAAGTGGGTAATTCGCTGGTATGGTGTTTCAAGATTGAAACGAGTTGTGAACATGCAATCGGATGCGAATGGAGATTTTTCAAATCTTTCTCTTATTAAAACGTCCATTTTAGAACAAATATCTAGATTTTAACTGGTGTAATAGTTGTGTTGCAATGAGAAAAATCGGCTATACCTAAAAGTGGTTCACATTCATACTTTTATTAGGAAAAATGTGTTCCTATTCTTGGATGTAGGCATCACGTTGGCCTCCGCAATCTATTCCGCGTTCAGATCATGTCTAAATTGGAATTTTCATGGCAGAATACATATTTTCATTTCACAGAAACGTCCACATTGCGATTACATTGCATTTCACACTAAATATGGAAGTAAATTCCCATGAAAGTTATGCCACAATGTTCGTGAGTTAGCTATCAATGTGAACTGTAAGTTCAGTCTGTTTTCTTGTGAGTATTTCACGTAGAAACTAGTTGATGAAATGTCACTCATAAAAGCGATAGCGTCTGACATTATCACATGCATGCTTCTATTTACGGTCCATATTGGATGGTATAAACACGGATAATATGTCTCACACCATCATTTATAGAATGCGCACTCTCCAGGTTATTGCTTCCTGACTATTTTTCATTGTAGTTGGTCACTTGTACGCAGCTTGGTGCCCACTTGTCTAACGGTCAGTGACCTAATTCGATGCTCGTTAATTCTCCGACGATAATATTAATCTTCATTTGTACAATTTCAGCTACAACAGTTTAATATTCGTATCACGGATTCTCTTGACTCCGACGGTTGTTGATCTATGTTTTAACAAGCTGCAGATCTCACTGATGGTTATCACCAGGCTTTCCGATTTTTCACCTTCCCATTTTCCCAATTTAAGATCGCGGAGTGCCATCCCAGAAGCTCCAAGTTTGTCAGATCAATGGTCAACGATGTTGCCTGATATTAGCGACATTTCAGCGCCGGACGACAGCACTACCACTGAAAGATATATTGTTAACCCCTCTTGTACTTCATGTTTACAACACCGGTTAACAGCCTCCGTGCTGAAACAGTGTGCGATGATGGTTGTTACTATTGCCACCGGATCGGTTGGTTTGCAAAGATTTGCGGTCACAGTTACAGAAAAACCTCAATTAAGTCGGCATTCACATTTAACTGACTGGCTTTTAATGAGTTCGATTTCAGGGGGGTAAACATAAACAACACGGTTCGTTTGACGAGTCTTACAATTAAACATGACCTCGATTGCCACAAACAGATGGCGCGGTCTTTGTTTCGTTAGTATGGAGCGATCTGCAACCTAGTAGAATCGAAATTATCGATTAGTCTGACGTCGTTCGTATAACAAGTTATTAGCGTTCAACAGGACGCCCCTCACTGTTCGAGGACAAGTGGAGACTGGTTGGAACGTGACCGAAATGCGTCCCAACCATAAGGCGATGGTGGCCGATCAGTTGTTATGGGACATGAATCTAGGGGTCAATGCAACGGTCAGACTAAGCCGTTGCATAGAAGTTATCTAAAGAAAACTGTTTGTTAGTCGGTCAAGGACATGGCAACCAGTATCTGTAGTAGACGCGATGGAATCACAGACGGATAATGTCGTTTACTACAGATCCTAAACAAAACAAAAATGAGTAGCAAATATCAAAATTATAAGAAGTTTCCAATAAACAAGCTGGCTAAGAGATCGAACAGTTTCGAGACGGTTTTATCAAGTCGATTACGTGATTGTTTTTGCAAGGGACGCAACAGTACTACGACTTGCAGGTATGACAGAACATCAAATCGATGTAAGGAGCTCTATGCCGACAGGAACACCACCGGGGTGAATGCTGGTATACTACCAACTGGAATTGCAACAGAAGGCCGCACAGACACTAAAAAATAACACCATTCAACCCCTGGATCCACCACGGGCCGCCCCATTAGTGCTGAAAATGAAAAGTAGGGAAAGTTGCGTTTGTGTGTCGACCAATGGCTTCGGAAGAACCTCGCAAAACGAAACTCGTTCCTCCTTCCATATATGGATGATTTACCGGGGGCACCAAGCGGTTCTTGTTAGTTCAATACACTCGATTTTGCAACCCGTTGTAGCCTAGTCAAAGTTGACGTGGTAGATAGGAACAAAACAGCTTTCACCCTATCCTCCGAGCTGTATGAAGTTTAGACAGCTCTGTTAGGTCCGTTCAACGCCCCAGCGATAATCTAGCATATAATACAATATTCACTTCGCGATTTCGTGCCTCAGAAGCGTTCAGTACGCTTGACTGAAAACATCACCGCTGCATATCGCCCAACGATCACCCAGCAAACTTATGACTTTTACTAGATCGTCTCTGACAACTTGGTTTCAAACAGAACCCGCCTAAGTTCAGATTGCTGCCGAAGGAAGCTAACGTTTTGAGACACAGCATCCTGACAGTATCCTGGCAAATCATGACAAGATGATTCAGGTGCGGCATTGGGCGGTTCCGTTGACCATCAATGAAGTGTGGAGTTCTTCAGTCTAGCCTCGTACTATAGGCGATTCGTTTGCAATTTTTAATAATTTGCGTAAAGTGTTAATGCCTTGCTGCATAAATATTGTTAGCTTTTGTGAGTAGGGATTTATTGGCAGAGTTGTGACTAACTGCATGAGGAACTCTTGAAGTCCCCAATGCTCATTTTAATCAATTTTATCAGAAAGGCTCACACATTTTCACCGGATACTGATGCCAGCCATTAGTTGTTATCCCGAAGAAATCATACGCTGCGTACTGGCGCAGATCTTCAAACAAACGACAGAACTACTGCACTTTGGGGAGTTGAAGTTAACACTAGTGTTCTTTTCAAAGCGATGTCGTTGCATGACAAGAGGTTCACAGATCATCAGCCGTTAATGTGGTTAAAGAATCTTTGCGACTCACATGGGCAGATTGCCCGTTGGCTGAAGTCCCTACAGGGATATGCGTTCGACTGATACTATCGGCTAGGAAAAAGGCATGCGAATTCAGACGCATTGTCTTAATGACCAGTCCATATTAATGAGGATTGTTGCTCATACACAACAGAAAACGTGGCATTGGCTAATCTGTAGAACGGGACAAGCGACAAAACCGTCAACAAGGATAGAACACCTCATGCAAAATAAAACAGTAAACGCAGAGCGAGCAAGGGTTTTGCAGTCCTGCCAACACAGAGACGTCGCCAACATTTGCCACAGCTGATGAGTTTACTGTAAGTTCAAAACCCAGTCTCACACTACAGTGATCATTTACAACCAATGCAGGTTAAAAACCCGAATGTAGTTGTCGGTGTCGACCTAATGGAGCCGCTGCCAGAGGAAATGAAGATGAATATTCATGAATTACGGGCCTGGAAACTTGCCTGTCCGGAAGGTCCAGGTTCTATATGCCGACTGACAACTTGACCACGGGTAGTAGATAACCTCTGTGAGCTCAGTAGTAACAAACTAATAATGCTGCGCTGCGATAAGCAGAAGAAAGGAGTTTACGCTAACAGCTCCAAGTTGCACCAGAGCGCATCACGGCTTCTCACATGCATTCCCGGTTTATTCATGATAAGAAACGCGTAGTTAACAAGCTTGTTTTCGGTGTTTCATCGTCAGGCTAAATACAACATATTTATATGGGTTCGATAGGGGGGCGGTAGATAACATAATACTGAAGCGAGAGATTTCAGTCAACAGTTTCTGTCTGGTTTGAGTCATGAGACTTAGTTGCATAACACTGACCACGTGAGTTGTACAAAATCTGCGGGAGACATGTCACATCTATGCAATCATTCTGTTCTGGGTTTGCGCACAAGGCCATGGAAGGTTCAACGTTTTGACTAGCCGCTTTTGAGCGCATAGTGGTGGTGAGTATAGGCGAATTGCAATCGCCTCTGCAATTGATAGCATACAACCTTTGACCTGTTTCGATTGTATCCCACATATTCAGCAGATTAGCCTGAAAGATTCGGTCCGATTGACCCGATGGTTTGATTCGATCAAATGCGTAGCGATCGCAGACAAACGTGGCCTCATCGATCCTCGAGTCAGCCACACCGGTTGGTGCTCCCGAAAGCGTTCGGATAATCGCCTTGTTGTGCGGCCTACGTAACTTGTTCCACAGGAACAAACGAAACGGTAAACACAAAAAGAGACGGCATGAATAGGCAATATATCTTTCAACTGAGAGCGCAATACTGGCGTGGAGGTAAACTGAACGCGTAGTTGAGCTGCAAAATACGTCTTATTGATTGCTATATTAAGCTTCTTGGTCACGGTTCCAGCGATACTATCACCCTTGAAGGGCAAAGAGATGTAGACAGACTTTTTGTATGCAGTTTGTGGTTTATCTATCTTAGCGCTTATTAGCATATTTTTGTGAATAAATTGCTCCGGATAGCCATTTTCAACGAGTGTATTAAATATAAACTGTCTTTCTTCTTCGATGCTGTCGCTCGAGCATATTTTCTTGGCCCTATCTACCAGACATCGGATTAGGCTTCTCTTTTGTCTTAGTGGTACAAAACTATTGAAGTCTGTATACTGGCCCGTCCAAGTTGCTTTACGATAAACCTTCCGTTGTATCGTACCATCTTTGCGACGAGACATGAGTACGTCTAGGAACACTATACCTGCGGGTGATTCGGGTTCTATGGTAAGATGAATACTCTTATGCACAGAGTTGAAGTGGGTCAGTATCTCTCTGAGGTTTTTAGATTCATCTGCCACACAGATGATATCGTCAACATAACGCTTGTAAAGGGTAAGTGATTTTATTTGATCAGCTAATGAGCTACACTTCAGGTTCGCCATAAAAATACCACCTAACAGTGGACCTAGTGGTGACCCCATTGCTACCCCGTCCTTTTGACGATATATCTTGCCGGAGAACTTAAACTGGATGTTGTACGTGCATCGATATAGTAACTGCCTTAGTTCTTCTACTGGTATTCATACGTTGATATTATTACTTTCAATATACTGTACGAGAAACTCGATCGTTTCATTGCGTGGGATATTGGTGAACAGAGATATGACGTCAAGCGAGAATAAACGCTTGCCTAGTACACTCAGCTGTTTTAATACTTCACCAAATCCGAGAGAATCCTTCAAGCTATGAATGGCTAGTTTTTTCATAACAGGCTCTATCAGCGTGGCAAGTCATTTTGCCGTTGCGTGGTACGAAGGATTGCACATATCTAAAATCGGTCGTAGTGGTACACCGTTTTTGTGTACCTTGGGTAACCCGTAGAGTCTAGGAACTGCAGTGCCTACTGGTCTAATTCTAACTCAAATAATGTTTTTTTGAAAAGAATAAAAAGAAAGGAGAAAAACAAAGATGAACAAGAGGTATTTGTAATCAACAGTGAAAGAGTCAATGAGGCATCCCAAGGATGGACAATATCTCAAGCATGCAGGAGAAGGTAGCTAAACACAAAGCAAGCATCCACCAAACGGACGGACAGCAAACACATAGACAACAGGTAATAAGGTGTTGTTCAGTTATCCGGTTAAACAGTCGGAATCGGGTTCCCATCAACGGAGAAAGTTGGGACCTCAGAAGTTGCCTGTGGGCAATTCTCCTTGACTAGCTTACCCAGCCTCCGTACAAATGGTTGAGTACTAACCGCCTGCATTACCGTTCCTGGTAGCCAGTTCCATGGGCGACCAACACGTACAGGATAACAATGCTGTCTACAGTCATATGGGATGATGGTCTTCTGTAGGGTGAGATTAAACAACATAATGAGAGGCTCCTGTAAAATATCACTGAGAAGTATTAGTATACTTGAAGGGATGCAATCCGGCTCCATCGCCTTGTTCACGTCTATCTTATCCGATCTATCCTTAACCTTCAATAACACCGACAAAACGTGATGTACACCCCCAGACCGTTCGTCCACAGCCCAGGCTCTCCTTTTGCGTCTCAGTGTTTTTTAGACCCCACTCTTCCACCACAGAGGCTCGCCTTTATGTCGACTGCGTCTAAGTGGTATTTTTGGATCATATATCCCAGAGTGTAAATATTATCGACGAACGCACCCCCTCGTAACCAGGTCTCAGTAACTGTCACAACATCCGGCAATTGTGTAGTTCGCCGGTATGGTGTTTCAAGGCCGAAACGAGTTGGAAACGGCCATTTAGGCGCGAAAAGATATTTTTCAAATTTTTCATGAAAACTAAAATGCGTATTACGGGACAAATATAAATATTTCTTCGAGTATACTAGTGGTGTTGCAATAGGAAAAAACAGGTGTACCTGAAAATTGCCCATATTTGCACTTTTGTTAAACAAAATGCGTAGCCATTTTTTTCGACAAAAGTATAATGTTGGCTTTCCTAATCGATTTTACGTTCTGAAACTGCTTCCATTGGAATTTTCGTGGTGGCAAAGATCTTTCCACGTTGCAGAAACGCTCAATTTTGCGCGGTTTTGGAGATATAATAGAATTTGCAATTTTCAACCACGTGGTGTTCACAGCG
>JTDE01003072.1:73393-91428 GCA_014338405.1 Paragonimus skrjabini miyazakii | reverse complement strand
CTACACAACCAATTCCGGTCAATGAAATTGGGGAATTATGGTCGCTGGACGTAATGGGTCCATTCCTGGTAACCACATCCGGAAATCAATACATCATAGTAATGACAGAACATTTCACAAGATGGATCGAAGCAGCCGCCATACCCGATCAGCGTGTAACCACTGTGTGTAGGGCGGTAATGGAACACATCGTTGCAGATCATGGAATACCGCGAAGCATATTGACTGATCAAGGTCCCTGCTTCGAATGGACTGACGGAACGAAACAATCGCACAATCAAGGAATGGTTGGCGGTAAAAGGAGGAAGCTGGGAGGAAACACTACCACTGATTCTGTTAGCCCACCGCTGTTCGCCTCAAGGAACAACGAAGAAATCGCCGTTCGAGTTCATGTACGGATGCGTGCCACGCCTGCCAGTCGATCAGGAGATTGGTTTATGAGGAGACCGGCGGATGAACATGCGCGAACTAGCAGAAGCTCGGAGGGTGGCCAACCAAAACTTGGCGAACGCACAAGAAGTTGCTAAGGAGCAGTCAACCGCAGATGCTGTGTTTGAAATTGGCTCCAAAGTTAAATACATTGACAGGCGGAGTTCAAGCGCAACAGGACTAGGATCTAGGAAGTTCCTGGCGAGGTGGAGAGGACCTTATGTAGTAGTGGATCGCCGTGGTCCAGTGTATCTGATCACGAAAGATAGGAATCAACATCGAGTGCAAGGAAGCCAACTTCGCAAATGGTACGACGCCCCGAGCAGAAGAGAGTGTACGCTAGGAGCAGCGACGTCCCCGAGACCAATACACAGATCATCAAGAGAGCGAAGGGAACCTGAACGGCTTTTGCTGCAGCTGGAACAATCTTTGTGGAAAGAGGAGTGCAGTGAAGATGAGCGATCGTAACATAATACTCATACCGCGGTTATTCAGCAGTAGGACCGGAGCATATATTTTGACATCGTACAAGCCGCAGGAAAAATGCAGGAAGGAAAATCAGAGTGCAGCATCGCTCATAGTGGTCCCTCCTACTTAATGGAACTGAGGATTGACGTCTGCGGCAACCGAAAAGGTCTGGGGCCGAATGCCGCGTTTGAATGCCTAACCCATGTGTTGGTTTGTCGAATAAACAACCCTTGTGCCATCCGCGTTCTTGGATCACAACACTATCACTGTTTCACCGGAAGATGAATAGTAATAAGCTGCCACCATAAACGTTAGAGATTTATAAATTACTGGAAGACTGATCGAAAACTAACTGTGCGTGTAAGTAACTCCGATGACGGTTTGGAACCAACAATTTCATTTCACCGAAGGCACGTCGGACTTGTGGGCCCTGGGGTGACTGGCTGGTTCTGTGCACGTGTCTGTTTGACTTTCGTGATACTGAGTTACAAGATTACATTGGGCAGTAACCGCACACAATTTGGTTTAGACAAATTTATTATGCTGGAGTCACACACACTTCTTACGCAAATACCAGTAACTTACACCTGAACAGCGTATCGAACTTGTTTCCTTCTATGCGGCACGTAATGAAAGTGTGGAGGATGATCACTAGCATGTTTATTGGAAAGCATGTAGATAAGCAATCGGTTACTTGTATATCTGTTCGGAGGCTGATGAAAGTTTTGTTACAAATCGGCAGTGTTCGTGACCTGCAAAGATATGATTGGTTGTGCATATCAACAGATGGCTATTGTATCAACATGTTATCCTAGTCCGTAATCACCCAACCAAAACCTGTATGATACGAATGTTATGTGTCGATTCAGACCAAACGGGTATAACGTTGTTCAGGACGAAGCAGGTCTCCACACAACAAAACACATCAATGTAGACATTTTTGAACGAGCCATCCGCACCGATCTCCATAACTCAACAAGTTGCGTTCATCACGGCAACAATAAAATGGTAAAATAAGATATGTTGACAGGAAGCGGAACGACACGGCTCAGAGACGATGCGACAAAACTGAGAGGTGCCAAACGGCGCTTATTGTTTTCACAGTATGACTATGATATCTCACGTCAGTGTCCACAAATGACGCGATAAACCTAGAAACACAACATGACGTATCTTAGATTCTGCGGAGGAATGTTTAGGTTTTGATCAATGTTACAGTGACGAGTAAATCTGTCCTGTTTATGAATACAACATTTTATTATCTATCATCTGGTGAAAAAGAACAAATGATTAGATAAATATCGTTTGTTTACCTTGTCCATCTGCACCCACAGGCGAATGCTGGTTCCCATTCCAGCATTGTCCTTTAAGCTCTTAAACCGCGTCAGACAGTTGTGTGAACAGTACGGTGTTGTCGCTCGTGGACTGCCGTGGGAAAAGCACCGTAACCATGGTGTCAAGCCATCTGCCTTGAAAATCTAATGCACCCCCACACAGCCTAGTTAGTCTGGCTGTGGTTTTATCGGTTTGTTGGGCACGTTCGCTCACCCGACTCGGTTGAGGAGGGGTGCTCGTTAGTTAATTTGTTTGGTCTTGACTCCAGGGCCACAGTTCCGGAACAGTCGGTGTATGGCGCTACTGTCGTGTCTACCTAAACTAAGCAGCTCCCGGGGTCCGCATATAAAACGTTTCAGAACGAAACAGGTTTGTAAATATTAGCGCAGCCTAATGCAATTATCATTCTGAATGTATTGCCCATGTCGATCTCGAGGATGCGGCATGTTGCCTCCAACATTGCAGCAACCTGCGGTGAAAATTGTGGAAAAATACGCAATTGACACGAAGTATAGTCGGCTCTACAATGAAACGGGTAGATGTCATGCGACGCTCCGTTCTTTGGCAACACTGCCGTATGACATCAAGTTAAAGTGCACATACGGTACAGTTAACCTAAAAACACTATGACATGTCTCAGATTCTACGGGTAAATGGTCAGTTTTAAATCAGTCTTTTACTGATTCGTAAATCTGCTCAGTTCATGAGTGCATTTTTTAATTATCCGTCTTTCTGTGTGATAACTGCCTTGATATCGCGTCTCACTAGGAAAATATTACATTTCACTTCGTCCATTTGCACTCATTGATGCATGCTGGTTCCCTGTCCGGCATTGCCTTTCAAACGCTGAGACGTTTATTGGGATGTTTGCCAACAGCCGGGTATATCGATCGTGGACTGTGGTGGAGAAAACACTGTGACGATGGTGTTGTGCCATTTGTGCTGAATTGCGCGTGCACCCCCGTACAGCTTAGCTAGTTTGACGGTAGTTACAGCGGTTTGTTGAGGTTCGTCCGCTAACGCAATTCGGTTAGGAGGCTTGTTTTTGGACAAGCTCTTGGTGTAAGCCTTCAGTTGGAATTGTCGTTGGATTGTTTGGACATAAGATCCTGTAAACGGGCTCAGTTTTGGGTTGGTTGTTATTTCATGTTCTTACTTGTCCTTCGAATGCGCCTAGCCCACTTATTTGCAACAATCCGCAACCTTGTACCATTCTTATTTAATGAGCGGTAATTGTGAGGCCCTCGTTACCCATTCATAGCCGAACACTCCCGTCTTACAGAACTGTGTGTATTATCACGTGTTCGGCTGTTTGATTTGGTTCTCATATTCGCTGTCCTTGTCTATACACGTGTCGCTCAACATTCGTTGCAAGCGCTTGCCGTAGAACAACTCTTAATCTGCAAGAATGCTACTGCTCAAGCGTACTTTCATAGTATGTGTTTTCGGGAACGTAAAGCTCCGCTTTACAATCACCTGAGCTATCCAATGCACTTTTAGCTAACGTGCACAGTGTGATAACATTAGCGTGTATTTTAGAATACGACCACTAAACACCGGGTCAAGTTAATCGAAACATACAGTGTTGTAGATCTTTTCCCAGTTAAGATTAAACGACATTTCGGCACCACACTGTGCGCACTCACACTATATATGCATGAATTCAAACAAGTTCTCTTGAAAGAAATCAATAATATGGTTAGTTGACCGACTGGTTTCGGTCGAATACACAACAGTCGGTTACATGAATAGTTGCGTGATTTGGTACTTGATAACCTTGAGTTGTGTCTCCGCACAATCTACGGATGGATACTGCAACCGAATTCCGTATTACAAATATCAGAACAGTTATGTTGAATACGACATTGTGGACTATCACAAAAAATGGATTCGGGCTAAATTTGTAGAAAACTTCAAAAACCAGGGGCCGG
Organism: Paragonimus skrjabini miyazakii; assembly: GCA_014338405.1. NCBI lineage: Eukaryota > Metazoa > Platyhelminthes > Trematoda > Plagiorchiida > Troglotrematidae > Paragonimus > Paragonimus skrjabini miyazakii. The sequence continues at coordinate 87,265 of JTDE01003072.1, read as the reverse complement.
CCATGGTTTTTGAGTTGGAAGAGTCAGTCGACATAACTTCGTTTCTGGCTTACAATGCCAGATACGGTGAGCAGTACTTAAAGTGTGACTTCACACCGGAATCAACGTCTACCTGTTGTGATTTTACCCGTTATCAGTCATCCAGATCATTTAAAAGTTTGTGCAAGCGCGTGTTTTATTCGTTGGCCTGGATAAACGAAAATAGACACACCATTCTGCTTTATGAGATTCGCACGGACACTTGGAAGCTGGAAGCTAGGGACACCGTCATACACATAACGCTGGAAACATCAGAAGGTACAAAACGGTTCACCACAAATTATAAACAATTTTCGGATTACATGCCTTGTCCCGAAGTCGCTAGCCGTTACCACAAATCCAGCTCACCTGCCCTCATGAAACTGTTGTCACGACGTGAAACGCATATGGTAGATTTGAAAACTTTTCAGTCTGATTTTATACATCACGAAGAATTCACCACAGTTAACTTACACTTATACGCTTGGACCCATAGAGATCATTCCGTCGGAATCTACACGTACAGCTACGATGAACAATTCACCAAGCTCGAAGTAAAATACTTCGAGCCTAAGTACAAATGGGGCCGGATCGACGAATCCTATGCAGCATTTTCCGAGATGATTCAACTGGAAAACTCTTACCAGGAAAACTATGTTCTTTTGACAGTAGAATTTCAAATTCGTATGAGAACGGAAGCTCTACTTATCATCATTACAGATAACGCGAACACAAAAAAGGATGTAGATAAAGCCCGGGCTCCGTTTGACGCGATTGTTGACAAATTTGTTCGAGGAGAAGATGTAACTTTCAAATATACCAACTGGCGAACTCCGGCGATTCGACTGATCAAAGTCAAATCGTACCGCCGGGCAGTTCATCGACTAGGCAGCACGTTGTATATTTATGCATGGAACTATCATTCTATAGAATGTCACCCCAACACAAAGTGCTATAAGAAAGACAGACTTGAGGACAGCTACATAGAAGAAACTACTCGTTTTACATGTAGAGAACGGCATAACTATTTCTACGTAGAAAACATGAGAATCGACGATACGGGAATATACCGGTGCGACGTTCGCGATACTCATCTCATGTTATCCGGTTATTGGCTCATTGTTCAACCCGAAAACAGGTCGGTTACAATCAACGTGAACACACACCGTTATCTGGAACACAATCCCAACGAGCACTTACCACAATATTCTACCTTAGACTGGTTAGGTAGGCCGTACTTCCATCGAACAGTGTACGTTAATTGTAGATATGATCTCCCAACTGGGTACGATAATTACGAAGGAATACAGTTTGATCACACTCAGATGAATTCACACAAAACGTTACCTTATAAACACGTCAGCACATGGTATGCCATAGACAAACCGAAAAACGTGACTTATCGCGTGTTCCAAATAGGTAACCCACTGATCCAGAGACAAGTGATCAAACACATGGTTTCTTGCTCTTTTAATTATCAGCCAAATTATACTTTGGTTCGGGCGAACCTACAAAGCAATCGCTCAGCGTTCACGTTAAACGATCATGCGTACGTCTACTCGAGTTATCTTTTGAAACCCCGTATTGTGGCGCTTTCTATTCACACATCCATATCGGAGTTAACAAATGCGCTACGTCGTAAGGAGGCGATATTCACGAATGGAACATCATTCGAGATTATCCAGTTGGCACATCCCAACCTGACAGAGACCCTTGTCACGGGAAACTTTAAAGCACTTCATTACGAAAAATATGGATGGATGGTTGTTTGGACCTTGGAGTGGGTGGATTCTACTACGCTCATCGAGAATCGATGTGAACTCAAGTGGGAAAGCGTCGATGTGGCTAAAGATACGACCTTTGTGAATTCACCCGAAACCTCAGAAACGGAGACGCTTATTGTCAGTCAAGTAACATTTGCCTGTACCCTTCAGTACACTACGAAGGTGCTTGTGCTCAGTGCATTCAACGTGGACGATGACCGTGGAAATCGCACACAGTTGGAACGTCAGTGCATGGATAAACTGAGGATAATTATTGAGGAAAGTCTGACTAGGGGTCACACTGAAACAATTAAGTCCATAACGATAGATCCAGAGGGTCTGGTGAGCAGTCATCGATTGTTACGACTTAAAGTCGCATGGCGGGCAACAGTGACCGAAGGTGCCATGATTGTGATGCGTTGGTTAAACTGGAGGAATTTGAATAGTACGATCGAATGCCTACATCACTTCCACAAGACGTCGCCCACCGATCCATTACCGAACGGTTTTGAACGAAGTAAAGTTGGGAGTGATGGAGTTTTTATCCTACGCAAAACCGAATCGAGGTTGAATGATTCGGGGCTATACGCCTGCTTCATTCGTGATTGCCCCACATGTAGTCGGAAACCACTTGGGCCTGCGCGGCGTGTCGTTGTAGTACCCTCTGCTGCTCGGATTGACATTGAGTTCCAGTACGAGAAACTGGCCAGAGTGCCAATAAAGGAGCCTACTATTATATCTTTTCAAAATCTAACCGTAAATTGTCTTTTCAATGTTCCTATATCGATCGAATCCAAGCTCATTTGGACTCTTATCTACACGACTAACATTGTACCAGAGAAGAAAACTTTAATATTATCGAGACAGAACTCAAAAATTTTATCGATCCCTGGGAGAAACGCTGCAACTGCTTCCTTTACAATCCAGGGCATCGATCCTCTACTTAACTATCATGAGACTCATGTAAGCTGCACGGCACAATTGTATGACATTGTACGAGATGAGCTGGACGCTGACGCTAATAAAACCATATCACTCTCAAATATTGCTCAGATTTATGTGGAAGACAACCTGCCGGGACAATACCTGTACAACCTGACTCAGATTTCTCCAGATTCGCAGTTTCACTTCCAAAAAATCCAAACTGGGAACGTTAATCAAACACTCTTCGATGACTTGGTTCTTCCTACTCCAGTGTCTGAAGGCAAGCTTACTGTGAATTTTATTGTCTTTGTTGGCTTTCCACCGGGAGAGGTAAAGACATGGCTGGTCTATTCATACAAGAACGTGCTCAAGTTGGATGTATGCCACTTAGATTCACTTAACGTTTTAAGTGGTAATGAGAACCATCTACTATCTTTTCCCATCTTGAAGCGATCTCGTGGACGCAACTTTCAAAGTACGCAGTTTGTGTGTTGGCTTACAGTCGAGCATATCGGACTGGTCAGTGCAATCTTTAATTCACGTGACCGAATCCGAGAACAGGAGGTGTTCAAAAATCATGTGTTAAACTGGTTTCAACAATATCTTAATCCCACAGTGATGAAGCCCCGTCAGTTTAGTGTACATTTAAGTACAAACCGATCGGACACTTCGTATGTGGTGGCCAAATTGCGCACTCTATGGAAGGGCGTGCTTTATGAGGGTGAATCCGTGCGAATGGCGGGGAGAAATGTTAGCAAAACTCATAGTGAGTTATATTGCACAAGAAGTTGGGAACAAAACAGTACAGGAGAGCAGTTAACATTCTATACTTCTAAATCGGCTGTTCGAAATGAATGGACTCTGATAAATAATGCTAACAAGTTAGGATTCGTTTTATTCAAATCGAAATGTGCCCTTAATGATGCAGGCGTGTATCACTGTTTCGAAGGTGGGTGTGCGAACAACTGTATCGGTCTCACCGGTATTGCCTCACGAATTCTTTACGTAGTGCCTGCACAAGAGACATTTACCATGAACGTCAGTTCTACGAAACTAAAATTCAGTGATGATCTGAAGCATGAGTTCCTACAATTCGACGTTAACAAACGACTTTATCTATTTTCTGAGCAAACAGTAAGTATTCGGTGCATCTACAAGCGGTCTCCGTTTTGGAGACTGAAACCACGCGTATCGGTAACTTATGAAGTGTATAATTCGAAACAAAAACGGAACATCACGCTGTCGTCCAATTTAGAGATCGAATTCGACTTTGACAATGACTTGCACGTTGTTGGCCACTCAATCACTACACCAAAACCGAACAGTTCCACTAGTCGCGTATACGTCTCGTGTAACTTCCTGTATGATAATATTGCGCATGAATACAACAGTTACAGCAAGTTTTATTGGACCAACAAACACGTGATTTCTATGGATTTTCTATTTTATCCGCTTCATTCACCAATAATCTTCAATCAATATATTAATTCAGACATGAAACAGCTGTTAAGCAATTTCTTGCATACCAGCAAACGTGCGCTCACTGCCGCCGAGTTTCACAGTTCTGGATCCAAAAGTAGGATCAACGAAGGATTCTACAAAATATATTTGACCGTTTATCAAGGTGCTCCGCGGGGTAAAATTTATATTTGGAATTTCTTCAAATACAATGGCATACACATGCAAGAATGTCATCGCGATAAGGAGACACATTACACAAGTCAGACATTACCGGAAAATTTGAGGCATATCAAATCCGAGGTGGCAGCCGACTGGAAAGATTTTGTTAATGTCGAATTTATGTGCACCTTTCGACCGGAACACATAGGAATGCTTTTACTAGCTTTTAATAGTCACATTTTAGAAAATGGTTCAATTGAGAAATCCTTACGAACGAATGCGAAAATTTTATTTAGTAATCTGTACAATAACCTAACTGGTAATTTACCTCAGAAACTTAGCAGTGATCATTCTTATGTGCGCATGGACTATCGTGTGCAAAAGCTTTTAATCGGTTGGTACGCTTCCATTGAAACAGGTAAGAAATGGCGTATGGCGCTTCTCTATAGAAGGCGTATGGGAATGTTTGAGATAAAGTGCTACCATCAGGCTGACTTAAAACGTGACAGACCGCGGGAAGTTTATCATCAAGTAACGGACGCGATGGATTACGCAGTATTTGATGAACCGGTCACATACAAAGACGATGGAACCTATTATTGTAACTACACAAATCATGGACTCAACATTACGAATGAAATCTTAATTGCACCCCGTAACTTATTTGTTTTACCAGACAAGAACTCACTGACTGCATTTATCCAAAATGAACCGTATTACCAGCGCAGATATGTAAATAGCATACGTGAAGCACATTTCAAAACTGGAGAAAACGCGTATGTGTGGTGTGTGTTTTATACCACATATAGTGTAGTAAGGCGTACAGTGATGAGTGTAGTGGTTACCATGGCAATGGGGAAAGGTTTTGATCCTGAATATCTACAAGCTAAACAAATAAAGCATAGCTTACATGATAATCAAAAAGCTCATGTTTACACCTTTGAAGTGGAAAAAGCTATCCAAGAAATTGTTTATGGTCCGTTGACGGGTATGTGCATTTTGGATTACAAACAAGGCGCTTTTGATGAATTCAATTTACGGAAACAAGAAGATTCGATTATGATTAGCAGTACTGTCACTTTTACTTACGAGTCACAAATAAGTCCTATTATATATAGTGGGGAACTTGATGTCAACATTGAAGAGTTGCAGAAAATGTTGCGCCTTCTACCTCCCGCCATTAATTGTAAACAGAAATATGGCCAAGGTGGGAAAGAAACTTTCCAAGAAAGGTCCGCTCTCATGTCATTTCCTGTAGCCTTAGGCATACCTCCAGGTCAGGTATTTGTTGACATCTACACCAAACGTGATGGAAAGCTGAAGGTGGTGGGATGTGTGGAAGTATTTGGGTCAAGGATTGTACTTAAACGTACTGATGTGCCCGTTAGTATTCAAAAGCGACACACACAGTTATTCGTGGCCAAAGCAAACCTAATCAATGTAACTTTCACATGTGTCTTTCAAGCAGAAATAGAGGCACTCACATTGGCTGCTTTCACGGTATTTCCAGATCGTATTACAGATGAGTATGACTTCTCTACAGTATTATTAGAACGTAACCAAGCTCTGCTAGAGCATTCATCTACTGAATGTCTACAACCAATCACGTACCCCCAAGGAATCAAGGGCACGTACTACATGACGAAATTGAACATCGAATGGAACAATGTGATAGCAATCGGGTCACCGATAGAAATGCTTGGTCGTTACCGTGTTTCCTCTGCACAGATCACGTGCACTCACCAAAGAAACTATGATACACCTACCAGAAATCCGTTGAGGTTTGGCTTCAGAGCGACAATCAATAGAGACCAATTGACGTTGTATTTGTACAAGAAAAAGGCTCTGTTCAACGATGCCGGTGAGTATAATTGTCAAGACGCGGAAGGTATGTCTGGGTTTCAAAAACGGATGCTTTACGTTGTACCTGATCAATCTAACCTAAATATATACATCCGTCACCAAACACTGAATGGATCTGACGAATTAAGTGACAATTACACGTTCTTCGCGACCAATGCTGAGCCAGTGGCATACAGTTCAGACAGAGTATTTCTCTACTGCAGTTTTCCGCATTTGTCTGATGATACCATCGTCTGTAACTCAGAAATGCACTTAGATTATAGACCAGCAAAGGGATGGAATATTCTACCTCCTAAAAAGTTAACGTGGCCTCCAAATTATAAATTCGGAGAACTTAATTATTTGGTTCCCCCACCCGCACAATTTATGGGCTTGGTCAATGTTACCTGTTTGACGACATGCACGCTCAACAGTACGGTTAAGCGGACCATTAAGCTGGCCAAGAGTCGGGTATTGCATATACGACCGTTTGCAAGACCCAACATTTTCCACAAGCTATCTAACTCAAGTGATGAACTTATACAGCAACAGATACGTAGGTTAAAGGGACAAACCTATAAAGCCACAGAATTTCATTCAAGTCAGCCACCTCAACCTGTACAAGAACAATTATTGTCCATCACGGTTCCCGTCTCTCTTGGAATCCCCCGCGGGTTCGTCACTGCCTGGTTGTTCTTTGAGTACAATGGGAATCAGTTCATCGAACGTTGTCGACTTGTATCGCTTGACAACTTGACGGAAACTCAGTTGACTGATGAAATGAAGGCCGATTATGCTTACGTTCCACAGTTGGGACTCAGTTTCGTAAATGTCACAATGAACTGTGCAATGCGAATAGAACACACAGCATTGATTATCGGCGCCTATAATTTTTATTTGAACATAACACGTGACAGAATGGATCATGCGCTAAGTGTGACTTTAAGGGAGAACATAAGAAAATGGAATCTATTCCCGTCCGATATAATGAAACTACAGTTGGATCTCCCGATTGGTGCGGACGCCACAACACGTGTGATTAAGTTAGAAGTCAAATGGCGTGCTTACTTTAACGTGGGTCAACAACTGCGAATACTAGGTTATGTGGCCGACAATGATAGATTGGTGGATGCGAACAAATATCTGGTGATCTGTTATTATCAGGCCTCTGAATCAAGTGGTCAGCCGAAACGAATCACTGGAGCATCGATGAAAATTAGTATAATCAGGGAAACCTACGCGTTTTATCTCAGCAAACTGAACGTGCAATTCGTGGACTCTGGCATTTATTCTTGTCAGGTGAGTCAACCTGATTTTCCACATCTTGCTTCAACTATCGGTTTTGTTCGCCGCGAAGTGATTATCATTCCAGACGCGTCCATAATAAGCATGGCGATCAACTCCAAGATACTACGAGAAACGAATGAATTAGATAATGCATACAGGGAGTGCAATCTGAATAACACGCCTTGTGTGTTAATGGGTGATAGTACGTATGTTTACTGCGAATTTCCGGTACTTAAGATTTTCCCACTTAAACCGATCCATCACTTTAAATCTTATCTTGTGACTGCAAAAAACTCTAAGCTGCTGACAGCAAATCCGGTTAGAGCTCAAATAATTCGGCGCCCATTCGGTCACTTCTCCAGACACAGTTATCAAGTATCTGCCCCTCAGCACTCACGCTTGAGCGATTTTCTACGAGTTACGTGCAAGGCAGAGTATGTGGGATTGCCAAAGGTAGCTAGGAGTTACGATATTATTGAACAATCGTATTCGTTGGCAATATCTCAGACTATCATGATAGATGTCCAGCACAAACCGCATATTTTCACTAAACAGACCACAGTTAGCCTGAGTGAGCTGCAAGACCCGCTTCTTAGACAGACTCCCAATTCCATCACGAATGCACAAGGGTTTCATTCCAGTGGTCTAGCTGCGGACGTTCGCATTCTCGAGGGTCTGCTCAACGTGAACTACACTACTAGTCTCGGAACACCGCGCGGATTGTCCACGGTACACTTGCTCTATGTTCATAACAAGTTTGTGCGCATGGAAACCTGTCAGACGCATGTGTTTACGATCACGGACGAAAATGTATCTGATCAGGTTAAGTCTAGTCACGCTTATCAACAAGCTTCCGGGGAAAACATTGCCGAAATTCGCGCACTCTGCCCTGCTCGTCCGATTCATGTGGCAATACTGCTGGAAGCAGTTAACAGTTTTGACTTTCGCACAAGCCCCACTGTGGTACGGAAAAATTTCCATCAAGCTCTTTCCAAACTGATATGGTATTGGCTACAGAAATTCGACGACGTATTCAGTAGGCCGATTCGATTAGCCGATGGACAAAATGCGGTCTATCAGCTTGTCCGTATCCGTGCGGGCTGGCGATCGATCATTCCACAAGATACACCAATCATACTGTTCGGTACGCTGCCGATAACCGGAAGCCGATCAGTCACGTGTCACTTCCGACAAAGTATGAAGGCTAATTGGACGAAAATCGATACCACAACCGGTGAGTTTCGTATCATTCGGAACGCAGTGCACGGGACATTCGAGTTCATCAAACCGTCAGCTGCAGTCGAGGATTCGGGGATCTATCACTGTCCGAATAAGTATTGTTCAGCATGTAACCCACCAAGACCTCTGCTCATTCTTCCCAAACTCCTCCAACTGCGAAGCGTTATTAGCGAGAGTCCCTTTCCGAGGAAAATAAGGCCGTATGAAAATTACAGTCAAATACATTCAGATGGTAAGGCGTTTCTGTATCCTGGTCAGTCAATGCACCTGCATTGTGTGACGGTGACCGATACAAATGCGATTTTTCAACCGGAAATTAAGTTGTCATTTAAAGGAATATCTAACAGGCAATTAATGGAATATAAATCTAACAACACCAGGGATTTGGTCTGGAGTATCCAACAAAAAAGTATCACTCAACAAATTTTGTCATACGAACTGTTGGGCCCTCAGGTAGGAGAGCCCGCAGGTTTGATCACATCGACCTGTCATTACGCCCACCCACAGTCGGTTTCAGTTGAGGATCTGAACTTACATATTCTTTCCACTGTCTACAATCATAGCCGACTCATTCAACTGGAGATACGATACAGTCCGACCATATTGCTCGAGTCTGTAGCTTTCGAACACAACGAGACGATGCATTTGTTACACAGTCCAGTTGTAACACAACCCGATCCTATGACCTTCGATGAACACACAAATCAACATCCAATCGAGGAGGGCTTAGTAAGTGTGAACTTTACTGTTATGTTAGGGAAACCACGTGGATGGAGTCGGCTGTATCTGGTGTACAATCATTCCAACAATCTGTTCCAGGACAGCTGCACGTTAGTTTCAGCAGTTGACGTAGTGGTGGAGGATAAAAAAGAAGAGAGCGAAGAATCATTTGAAGAAAATGGTGACGAGATTGAGAAGGAAAGTCAGCAGAACGAAAGCATTGCCCTTGAAAAGCAACAAACCGCTTTCTATTTTCGTTGTCTTTTACAACCACAACATATGGGAATTCTGATGTACGCAATCCACACAACGAGGTTCAACTACAATGAAAATAAAATTGATGATGAATTTGTTACCTTGATATTAAATTTCTTAAATTCCTTCAAGGCGAATGCTTTACGTACGCCGAAATCTGGTACTCGGTACCCGCACAATGTTAACGGTTCATTAATATTAATGAGAATTCATGTTGGCTGGCGTGCATCCGTTAATGTTGGAGATGCTTTGCAGATGATCGGTCGATTGGGCCCGAAAGGACAAGGGAATCCTAGATGTTACTTTGGCTTCCAAAGTGCTAACAATTCGATTGAGGACAATAGATCGTTTAAAGTTACCAAATTTGAGACCGAAGGTTACTTCCTTCTGAAGAAATCAAGGGCTGAATTTGGCGATTCAGGTTTGTATCGATGTGAACTGGATCAGTGTGTCGGATGTCCTCAACCATTGGGGTTCGTTCAACGACGTCTGTTGGTCATAGCAGACTCATCTGTCCTTGAACTAAGCATCCGGTTGGACGCCAGCTTGCATGCACTAAAAAGAAACTGTGGGTTGAGTGACCCAATACTCCTGAAACCCTCATCAAAATACGTAATGGAGTGTACGCATTTGGTTCCAAAAGGGACAGTACAGGCAATCAGAACTGTAAGTTGGCTCATATACATACGAAGCCATCAGAAGGAAAAGCTGGTTGATATAGGACTTGAAGAGAATGAAATTCCATCGAGGAATTTGATAAAGGTAAACAGAACAGTAAGGTTTATGCTTGGTTCTCTGCCACTAAGAGCAGAAATTCAAAGAGTTAAACTGATATGTGAGGTCCATTATGACGAATTTAGTGTTCCGTACGACTTAGTTCCAAAAACGTCAAAGCGAATAATTCAACGTACACAATTGCTCCATGTTGTACATCTACGTTCACCGACCATCATTCCTACATCGATTGAGACTAACAGGGAATCCGTTACGAAAGCACTGCAAAGTCGCAAGGCTACACTAGTAAACAAGGGGGATTTTCTGTTAAACTCCCAGTCTACGAGTGTGCCTGAGGGCCCGATGGACTTAGCTTTTCAGGTTGATCTTGGCGCCCCACCTGGATGGATAGTAATTTGGTTATTATTCAAACTGAACGTAACACTCCACATTGATCCGTGCACTGTGGTGAATTCAACTACTGAGAACACTCAACCTCAGTATGTTACAGCAATCTGTCTGCTTCGCCCAGAGCACGTGGCGTTGTTTCTAAGTGTCGTGCACACGGCAGGTACTGGCTGGAACAGAACGATGACAGAAGTGCAACTCAAGCAGAAACTGTTGACGAACGTGACGAAGTGGCTCATGTTTCCCCAATCGAAGCGCCAAGTCCCAAACATTTCCATTTGTTACAATGCACAATACCGGTTGATTTCTCTCAGTGTGGTTTGGAATGCGACCAAACAAGTGCAGTCCGAGGTTTTGATGTATGGCCGTCTTGGTGATGTGCTGATAAAACACATTAAATGTTTTCACAACAATAAAGTCGCTTCACCAGGATCGGTTTCGGTGCAGTTCATCCGAGAACACGGTTATTTCATCCTCAAATTTCCCCATGTGACCTACACAGATACTGGGAGGTATGAATGTGAAGCCGAGAACGATTCGCTTCCTTTAGTCACAGTGGGCATGGGACCTCGATGGCTTCAAGTTTTGCCCGATCAATCGGCTGTCCAGTGTGATATGTCTTTAGATTCGGAAGGACAAATGAAGCTTAAAAACGGAGGACCCGCTCTAAACGGATTGGACTGTATCAGATCAAACGAATATGCCTTCGTGCACTGCAACTTTGATAAATCATTCGAAAATCTTTACAAACCAACCATTGAATTGTACCATCATATGAAGGACGATGTATCAGGGAAAGTTGAAAATTTAACAATTCCCTTTGATATCATCAGTTTGCCCAGTTCACATGATGTAAAAACTGCAAAGCTCTATAGAATTAAAGGTATCGAAACGAAGTATTATAAAGGGCAGCTCACAGCAATTTGTGCAGTTCGCTTTGGTTTTACTGATATTAACAGTGGATTGAATAAATGGGAAACTATTGAGTGCAAGAAAACCTACGGTATATTAGAACCTGCAAATGGTAACCTAAGAGTAGAGACTTTGTCCAAAGATTATGAAAGACAACCAGTACCTCTTGGAACCGAATTCACTTGTGCAGGGGGTTTTGGTTCACCAAGGTTGGTCCACACATGGGTGAAAACGTTCATCGATCGTTATAAGAAAAAAAGCCTATCACCTGACTTTGCTAGCCTAATGCCTGCGCATCTTAGCGGCTGGGGTGGGCCTCGGCAGACATTTATCGATCAACCAAGAGAAGGCTTGATAGTTGACGGATCTAAGTTGCGCGTTCCTGATGATCCGAGATACCGAGGCATGAGTTATATGTACACATGCTGGGCCAACCATACTATTGGTCAGGAAGTGTTTGGTCTTAACAAAACCATTCACATCACTGTGATGATTTGTCCTAGTAAATTGGTTGAAATGGATTTGTCCATTTTGCTCAGCTCCAGACTGCTTGCACGCTGTACGCTGCAAGGAAATCCGGATCGGGAAATTCAGTTTTACGGCTACTACTATTTGACTTTGGTTCGTCAACTCATCCTTGGTCTTCCTTATGGTCCAGCACAAACGAGGTTCCATCTGATACGCGATGATATTTTCGGTGAATCGAAAACGGGCAACAGTAACACTGTTATGTTTGAAAATTCCCTTACTCGTTCAGAGCTTCTGCGTACGATCTACTCCAGCCACGTTAAACCAAGAACCGAAGTGGTCGGATGTAGTGCATTACCGATAGAACTGGAATCAGTGATTAAACACATATACGAATTGAATCACGTTCCAGCTTCTCATCGCACACATGTCGCTTTGCTCATTTTTGAAGACAACGTAAGAATAAACAGTTCACAACTATCGGAGCAGTTATTGTCTGTCATCCGCAAGCGTGGTCTGAAAATCATCGTGGCTGTCACACATTCGAATATGTCAGCTTACTCATCGCTTAACCAACGTTTAACCGATTTATTCAGACCTGTAAAATTCAACAGCTTACTACCTAATTTTGACGGACCAACTGTATGCACCCAATGCACACCTCACATGGAAAATCCTCAGTTGCTTATAGACCGACAGTCAATCTTTGACAGCATTTGTCATGCTGCAGGAAGTCTCCCTCCAGAAACTGGTCCGACACCTACATTTGGATTCGTGTTGCCGTCCGAGTATTGGTATCACGGTGTTCATTTGGGAATCACTTGCTCTGCTAATTTGAAACATCCCTTTAAGGGTCAGACTGCCACGGGGCTAACTATATGTTTGACCGGAGAGAATAAACTCAGCAGTTTACGGGAAGGAAAAGTGAACTTACAACGGCTTATTAATTCATGTGAAAAGCAACTGACAACCGAAGTCAGCAATGTCATTGCCGAACCGGACCAGTTTTCTGTCACTATTCAATTATTGCTCAATATATCAGAAAAAGTTCTACTTCTCATGTGCTATCAGCGCCAAGGAGAAATGGAGCCACAAGTAAGTTACGAACACATGTTACGGTCTGACTTTGATGAACTTCAGGCTTTGTTTCGGGTGGGTACCACTAATGAGACCACCAAATGTTGATGAAATGAAAATATTTGCAACCGCTGGTCGTTCAGAGGAAGTACATGGCAATGACCTGTTCATAGAACTGTAAACCATAGTTAAATGTTTGCCTCGGTGTGTTGTGTACAAACTCAACAGGTCAATTCAGGCAGCCTCAGGTCTTCCGACTGCCTCCTCGAGACTCTCACCTACCACACAGCTGAACAGAAACAGGGATATCGGGCACACATGAGGAACTACTCTCTAAACAGAAAACGACCGGGATTTTCCCCCCACTAATAAGCACCCCGCAACAATCCAGCGGGCCTGGCGAATTCAGTTTAGCGACAGAAAGGTATCTCTCTGAAGCTTAAGAGTCGCGTATATCAGACGACAGTGAGGGCTGTATTACTTTACGGCAGCGAAACATGGCCGATCAGAGTAGAGGTCGTGAACCGTATTCAGGTATTTGACCACCGATGTCTGCGTTCAATCGCTCGTATCGGGTGGCCCCAACGAGTAAGCAAAGAGGAGGGTAGAATGCGGGTGTTTGGCA